>JADRCD010018150.1:0-18247 GCA_019843815.1 Montemys delectorum
AGAGTCTGAATTTAGTGGCAAAGTGCGGGCTTACCCAATTTAGCGGCCTGCTCTTAAGTCTATGGATAGTAACTAACACGGAATACAGGCTTTGTAAGCACAGGTAAGTTTGTGTCAGTTTTACAGATTAGAATACACGGGCACAGGGATATGAAGAAACTGTTTCCAGTATCACTTAGCTAGAACACATTTGCACCAGATCTCAAGGTAGGCAGTCTGACCAGAGACGGCTGGATCTTATTCCAGATGCCCAACACGGGGCCTCCCAGCTCCAAGCCCAGCCACCATTTACAACTAAACAAAACAGAAACAATTGTCGTGAGGTGTGTGAGGGGGAGCCTGAAGAGGAAAGGAGCTTAATAACTTCAAGTCTGGGCATTTGAGTCCTTGGAACTTCAGACGAACATCCCATACCTTACTGGGTCTCAGTTTCCCTCTCCAAGAAAGAAAATTACACTGCTTCCAATCTCAGAACCTCAATCAGGGACCCAGGCCTGCAAAGCAAGGCTTAAGAAGCTAGAGGGGTGTGGGAAAGTGCATGGGAGAACACACCCATGGGAGCTCGGGGGTGGGGGTGATCACCTTTGCGGAGCTCGCGGTGCCACACGGAAACGATGGGTCCTGCGTGCTTGCGGTGGTGGATGAGCCACAGGGATAGGGTCTGCACACTCTGCTGAGAGTTGCTCAGCTCTGAGAGCTTCTTTTCCAGCGCCGACTCTGAGAAGGAGGACATGGTGGCGGTGGTGAGGAGCAGCCTGGACCGCCCGATGAGACGGGGAAAGAGACCGCACTCGGCCCAGGCCTCCGCTGACAGGCTGCAGGGCTCTCCGCCGACTGACAGACAGCTAGGGGTACCAGGTGGGGGGAGGGGACAGGTCTCCGCAGTAACAGCCGCCCGCGCCGCCGCCACAAGATGGCCACCCGACCTATCACCCCGCCGCCACGGGGGTCAAAGGGCAAGGGACACAGCCGGGCGCCGAGAGGCTTCGGAGCCGGAGGAAAACGATCCTTAGGAGGCGGCAGTCTCCTTAGTCCTTGCTGAGGAGGTTTCGAACCGGGCAGGCCGAGGGAACAGATCCAGATCCTCGAAGACCGAAAAGCGCTTTAACCGCTCGCGCCCGCGCGCCGGCGCAGTGAGCCTCACCGGAACCCTTTTTCCCGCTCCAGCAGAACCTTTCTGGCGCGGCGCGACGCACTACTTATTCGTCATTTCCGTCTAGGGTGCAGGAGGCGGGAGAGTGAGGGAAAGACTGGAAGACGAGGTAAGAGTGGCGGGAGTGTGAGGGAACTCAACCGCTTAGGAGAGTCCAGAAGCGAATCCTTAGGGCACACTGTGGCAGAAAGCGCGGGACCTGGGTTTGGGAAGGGCCGCGTCGCTCAGGTGGCTGGCCTAGGCCACACCTCCCTCCGTGCCTGGTCCCCCCTCCCCCGCGCACCTCTAGTTCCTTTAAAGACACGAACCCTTTGCAGGCCTCCCCACCTTGGTTCCTGTTCTGTCTTCAGAAGTGACGCCCCCTTTCTCACCTGGTGGAACTGCGCCGTCTACTGCGCACCCCCCCACACACACACCTCTTTTCTTTTGGAGGGGTGTAATGGCTCCAAGTGTTTGCTATGCAAGAATGAGGATCTGAGTTCCCATCATTAAATAGCCCAAGTTGGTGGACTAGGTCTAACTCCATTGCTCTGGGGCTGAGACAGAAAGATCGCCGGAGCTTGCTAGATGCCTGCTTAACTCCAGATTCAGTGAAAGACTCAGTCTCAAAAGAAGAAGCTGGAGAGTGGTTGAGCGAGACACCTGAGGTCCTCTGTGCGTGCACACATCCCCACCCCCCAAACACACAATACCACCAACTTTCCTGACCATTGTTGTTGACCTTCTTAGATGTGAGCCCCTCCCAGCCTAGAAGACATTCCTATAATTGATGCCTAGTTTTCTTAACTTCTCTGTCCTTAATATACATGCTTTGACCGTCACCTGGAGTACATTATGATCATCGCTAGTGTAGTGAGAAGTTTCTTTGTGCTAGACACTTTTCAAAGCTATGAGGTAGGAATTATCTTCATACGGTTTAATAATTGAAACAAGGTTACAGAGGTGTGGTGATCACATAAGTTTCAAGCTCACATAACTAAGATCTGAATGAAGAGAGTGTATCTTAGTGTGTCTCAGCATCTGAGATCAAAGCTGAGTTCATAACTGATTGAATGAATTGACACACAAGTCAACACCTTATAGTGATAGAGGGAGGCAGAGACAGGTGGGTCTCTGAGAATTCCAGGCCAACCTGGTCTGTGTAGTAAATTCCAGACCAGCTCTTAAGATCCTGCCTTTTTTGTTTTGTTTTTTGAGACAGGGTTTCTCTGTGTATCCATGGTTGTTCTGGAACTCACTCTGTAGACCAGGCTGGCCTCGAACTCAGAAATCCGCCTGCTTCTGCCTCCTAAGTGCTGGGATTAAAAGCATGCACCACCACTGCCCAGGGACCCTGCCTTTAAAAGAAAAAAAAAAAAAAAAAAAAAAGGCTAGGGCTTTTGAGACCTCATCTAAACAGTTGCTGAGTACTGAGTAACTCATGTTCTGAGTACCCTGGTACTAAGTTTATGTATCCAGCATGGTACTATTTCTAAATTTCAGTCCTTAACAACAGTGCTCTGGCATGGTGATTACTATCATTTGATAATGAGAACACATGAGATGAGAGTGAGTAAACTATCCAGAGCTGCTCAGGCATAGCCAGGAAATGGCAAAACTAGAGTTCAATCAAGGTCTGAATCAGTCCAATGGCCTGATCTGAGTGTATTAGCCAAAGGTTCATTCAGTGAATAATTTCTGAGCATCTGTGTCTAAAGCACTGTTCTGAGAAAACAGGACAAATTGTCCCTGTCCTTGGGAGCGTGCCTTCTAGAGAAGAGAAAAATGGGCATGCAAGTATAAAATGAACCAAAAAATGATTTGCATAAAAATCCAGGAAGCCAAGGGGGTAGAGAATACATGGACTTGAGAAACTGTAAGTTGGTCACATAGGAGTATGTTATATATGCTCATTGGAGAGGGTAAAGTAACATTTGGTTGTTTTCAAGGAGAACAAGCCGTAAGCTGTCTTTCCAGGTAATGAGAAAACCAACTTCACACCCTTTTTTGCAATTTTGAGGACTTGAAAAGATGGTACACCAGAGTGAAAGAAACCAGAGGGTAGTTAGACATAAAGCCAGAAGAGTATGGAGGGACTGTGTCACATAGGCAAGGATAGGCACGAGTAAGGGTTTAGTGTTCTCCGAATGAGCAGTAGCAAGTGAGAGCAGAGCACTTATTCTTATTGCACTGTATGTACTGTTGTGACATTTGTATGCAGGCTTTGCTATTATGTAGGAGACAGGCATGGTATAAGAAAGACAGGAAGACCAGGTTGTCAGCTGTTGTTATAACCCAGGTAAAAGGATGACGAAGACCAGGATTGTGCCAGTGGAGGAAGCAGGAAAAGGACAGACTATGGCAATACTTTAAAGGAAGAGGTAACAGGATTTGCTGATAGACTGGGTTCAGATATGAAAGAAGACAAAGGTTGGCCCTAGAAATACTGACCTAAGCAACTAGGAGAATGGGATTTCTGTTTACTGAGGACAGACAGACAGGTTTGAGCAATGAAAACAGCAGGGTGGACATGTTTGATTGAAAATGCTTATCTGGAAACAGTCACCAATCACTACTCAGTGTCTAGGGAACTGGTTCTAGGACATATGCACCCACCACACACACAGGTGCCACATTATGTCTAGGTTATAGATAGTATAATATACTACATGTATAAATGATGTGAAACATTGTAACTGCTTTTTAAGAAATAAGTAACACTAAGGAACAGACTACATGTTCAGTACAATCACAGGGTTTTTTGTTTTTTTAACCTAATTATTTTGGTATATGCTTGGTTGAATTGGTGGTTTGGGGCTCACAGGTACCGAAGGCCATCTCTACAGGTACATAGGCAATTGGATTTATCAGTCTGGAGCTCAAGGGCAAGTTCTAGACTACAGAACTTGTAGGAATCATAAGAGAAAAGGTACAGAGAGAGGCTGAGGCTCAGGACATGGCACAGTTGAAAGGTCTGGAAGATGGAGGTGATGTAGTCATGCAATTTAGCCTCTTTACCCTTTCAACAGTAATTCTAGTGGCTGGTTTTCAAATACTGAGGGAGCCTTGAATCGCTGAAGTAACTCCACTTTGTTGTAATCTGTAACTTTTTATATACTGCTAAAGTGTATGTCCTGTTACTTAGTTTAGGACTTGGGTGTCTGTAGACATGAAGGAAATTAGCTTTAGGTTTTGTTGTTGCTGTTTATATTAATTATTTGTGTGTGAGTTTACACTGTATGCCTAACACTTCTATGAATATCAGAGGACAACTTGCAGAGTTGGTTCTCCCCTTCCCACCAAATGGATCCTGGGGATGGAAATCAGGTTGTCAGGCTTGGTGGTAAGCATCTCTGTCCACTGAGCCATCTCTTGAGCAACCCTCTCCCCTAAACATCTTAAAGTGTTTCTGTTTCTGTTTGTTTACTTTGTGTGTGCACGAGTATATGTGTGCACATGTGCAAGTGTGCATGCCCAAGTTGAGGTTAGAGGTCAATTTTTCAGAGGTAAGCTGGCCTCAGATTCACAGAGATCTGCCTGCCTCTGCTTCCCAAGTGCTGGAATTAAAAGTTTGGGCACCAAGCCTGCCCTAACCTTGGTGTTCAGCTTTGGTACTGGTCTGTGTTGTCTTTGGCTTGGGTATTGGCATCCTACTGACTTTAAAAAAATGGAAGATGTTTCTTCATCTTCTCTTTCTATATTGTGCAGAATTTGTGTTCGCTCATCTCTAAATGTTGGCTAGAATTTGCCAGTGAATTATTTTTCTCTGTTTTATGAGGTTTCAAATAACAAACTTGTATTCCACAAAAGTTGCAAAGCTTTTCCAGTAATCTTTCCTAATATGTTACTGCAGTGATTTTATTTAAGCCACTTTGTCCCTGTTGTGGTTTGGATGTGTGTTTGAGGGTTCTCTATTGCTTCATGTGTTAAAACTTAATCTCAGTTGTGGGGCACTGAGCGAATGTGCACTTTGGCATTTAGAGGTATGGCTTTAGGGAAGCAACTAGGATTAGTAACAGTTAAGGTCTCAAAGTGGAGCTCCCTTGATTGAAGTAGCTTTATGATAAGGAGAATACCAAACAAGTGTACACATGCACTCTCTGCCTTTTGTGTGATCTCCTGTGCCACTTAGGGACTCTGCTAGCAAAAACACCGTCATCACCTAGCCCATCCCCTAGGCCTTGGACCTCCAGAACTAGGTAGTCTGCCTGTGAAGGTGCTTTAGTTGTATATATAACCTTTTATTAGAAACTGAAATATAGGTGTCTTTTGAACAGCATGAATGGTTAATCTTCTGTAACTGCAGACTTGCTGTATTCTAAAATTATTTATAAACGCAATTTTTAGTCTTTGTGTATGGTGTATGTGTAGTATGTACATGTTCATGTGTGTATGTGAGTTTGGGTGTCAGGTACCACAGTGTACATGTGGAGGTCAGAGGACAGTCTCAGGTGACAGTCTTTGTCTTCCACCTTGATTGAGATGGGAGTCTTTTTGTGATTTGCAGCCGGATCTCTTAGTTGTTTACCACTGTATGTGGACCAGGCTAGCTGACCCCAGAGTTTCCGGGGATTCTCCTATCTCTACCTCCCAACGTGCTACAGGCTCACTAAGATTACATACAGTTGCTGCTACTGTACGCAGCTTTACATGGTTGCTAGAGTCAAACTCAGGTTCTCATGCTTGCACAGTAAGGGCTTTACCTACTAAGCCATCTCCTTAATCCTTAATGCAATTTCTTTATTTAAAAGCTTCTTCCAAGGTCCATGGTGCATACCTTTAGCACTCAGGAGGCAGAGACACTCAGATCTCTTGTGAGTTCAAAGCCAGCCTGGTCTACAGAGTTCCAAGACAGCCAGAGCTTCACAGTGAAACTCTGCCTTGAAGAAAAACAAACAAACAAAAAAACAAAAACAAAAAGACAAGCTTCTCCCCTTTTTTTTGCTTACAATTTTTCACAACTTTCCTGAAAGTGGAATTTATGTGCACAAGTCCAAAGAGTGTGGTACATGCTTTCTGAGTTACTATCAAAAAACTGCCTGTCAAGACTGGACTGTTACATTATCTTTTTTTTAAAAAAGTTTTTTTTTTTTTTTTATTTCTGTGTATTTGGGGAGGGGGAAATATACACACATGAGTGCAAGTATCTGCAGAAGCCAAAGAAAATGTTGGATGCCCTGGAGCTGGAGTTAAAAGTATTTGTAAGCTACCTGATATGGATGCTGGAAGCTGAACTTGGTTCTCTGAACTGCTGAACCATCTCCATCCCCATTGACAGCTTTTTTAATTAAAATGTTTTTATGCCAACCTCCCTTCTATTGGCTCAACTGGATTCATACTCATGTTTTCTTCTGTGAAAGTGTTTAGTAATAATGCCTCCAATGAGATGTTTTCCTCCTACAGTATTGTGGTATTTCTTCAGGTAATTATTAAAAGATTCAGAATCTAATTGTTTACAATACTTTCATTTCACTTTTGTAAGTTCAGGGAGCTATAAATCCCCCCTGGGATTCTGCAGAGTAACTATAATAAAATCTTGGACTTCAAGGGGCAGAAACCAGAAAGGGATGGGAAAAAAAAAAAAAAACCATGGAGAGATTACTGGAATCCACTCGATAGTGGATAAGAGTTCCAAATCTACGATCAGAGCTCTGCTGGCACAGAAGTAATGGTAAATATATCCTATGGGTACCCATGGATAGATAAATGCATTCCAGTACTGTACTCATCTTCATCTGTCTTCAAGGTCGTCTCACAAATTCCCACTACCATAGTTCTTCACAAAATTCTTTGTCAGTATGAAGGTCATACAGAGATACCATGTATCTGTCCACACTGGAAAGCCCACAATAAGAGAAAGAGAGCACGAGGTACAGAGGTCCAAAGATAGAAATACCCCCAGTGATAACTGGACTCATTTGTCTAAGCATAGGCAGCACAAGACCCACACTGTGCAAACCTTCATGGGTTGCAGCGATGGCTCCAGAAGATTTTTTGTAAACAGTACTAGTGAAAGCCAACTGTCAGGCCCTGGTAAGGAACATGGATGATCTTGAAGCAGCAGAGTCACTGCAAAGTCACACCTCATCAAGAATGACAGCCTCATTGGAGCTGCAACGGGGAATTCTCTGCCTTCTGGGATTTTGATGCAGTAACAAAAATCAGACGAACACTATTTTCAGGTTAATTTGAAAAGTTATTTGTGGTGTTCTTGTGTTGTCCTTGTGATGTCTGCCAAACCTGCCCTTCTGTTTGATATAATTGCTGTTGTTGATGTGTGACGTTCTTCTCTCCTGTTCTCACTCTTCTCTTTTGGTCTTGACACAAGTTCGTTTTGTTGATCTTTTGAAAGAACTAGTTTTTATTTATTAATTTTGTTTTCTTTTCATTGGTCTTTGCTTTGGATCCTTGTGCTTTTCTTTCTTCTACTTGTTTGAGGGTTAGTTTACCCTTTTTCCCCTAGAATCTTGGGAAATGAGTTTTGATTTGTTTTTGTTTGAAACCATTTCCTTTTTCTAATACATAACAGTATTATAAATTTACCTCTGGGGTGGGAATATATAATTCAGTGGCAGAGTATTTACCTATCATGTGTGAAGGTCTGAGTTCAATTTCAATGCCCAGCTCCCACAAAATAAATTAAATAAATAAATAAATAAATAAATAATCTGCTTCTAATGGTTATAGGTGTTTTCATTTTTGTTAACTGGGTCCTCTCTCCCTCTCCCTACCCCCCAACCCCTGCATGTGCTCTCTGGTTTCTCACATACATACAGAGGACTTGAATTTGAGCCTTTGTGCATGCTAAGCTAGTGCTTTCGCACTGATCTACAACTGTGTAGCCTGGCAGGTCTGGAACTCAGAGACCTGCCTCTTGAAGGCTTTGTTTAAAAGTGTCCACCACCACTCCCTGTTGCTGCACTCACTGTCTTAAGTGCTGAGTAACAAGCATATGTCACCACCCAGGGGAAATGATATATGCTTGTTTCATCTATTTCCTTGGTTTTATTTCTTTCTCCTCCCATTCCTTCTTTATTCCATGTGTTGTTTGCCTGCCATGTTTGTGAGGCTTTTCCAAACTCCCTCCTAGTGATTTCAGACTGGATTCCGCTATGCTTGGAGAACATCCATACAGGCTTCAGTTCTTTTAAATGTGCTGAGGTTAGAAGCTGAAGAGACGGCTCTGTGGCTAAGAGGATGCACTGCTCTTGCAGAGGACTTGAGTTAAGTTCCCAGCACTGAACTCTATAAATTCTCCATCCACAAAATGAGCAGCCCAAGCCTCAGGAAGATGAAGTGAGGCCCTCACAGAGAACAGGTATTTGATAAAGGATTTGTTTCAAGCACCCATTCAACTTTTATGCATGTGAGTGTATTGTCTGCATGCATGTGTGCACACACGTGTGCCTGGTGTCCAGAGAAGTCAGAAGAGAATATTGAATCCCTTGAAACTGGAATTGCAGATAGTTTTCTATGTGGGTGCTGGGAACTGAATCTAGGTCCTCTGCAGGAGTAACAAGTGCTTTTAACAGTTGAACCATCTCTCTAGCCCTATGACCTATGTTAGTATTGTTTTGTAGGCTCTTAAAAAGAAAGTCTATTCTGCTGATGTGGGGTAGAGTGTTATATACCTAGCATCGATCTTGGGGGTGGGGGTGACTCCTTCAGTGTCCTTGTTGATGTGTGACTTCATTCTTGATTTTTCTGCCTGGTTATTTATTAGTTGTCGACTGAGGAGTGATGATACCTCCACTTGTTCTTATGCCTACTTTGTAGCTTTTTTATTTTTATTTTTCACACTTTTGTCAGCTGTTGTTTTATGCATGTAATTTGGAAGTGCTATTTCTTAGTAGATTTACTGCTTAACTGTTATATATTGTTCCTCTCTGTCTCAGGGAACCTTGATCTGAAGTCTGTATCTAATAGAGCTCCTATTCCTTTAATTAACATTTGCATGGTAATATCTTCTCCATCCTTTGGCTCTCATCCTACATGTAACCATAAGTTATATGAAGTGAATTTCATGTAAACAGTCTTATAATTAGGTCACAATTTAAAATCCATTCTGGCAGTCTCTGACTTTTAATTAGTATATTTGAACTCTTTACATTTAACATAATTATTGATGTGTTAGAACTCATGTCTGCCTCTTGGTTCTGTTTTTATTTCTGTTATCTTTTTTCAGTCTTCCCACAGGTTGCTTGAACAACTCTTAGAATTTCATTTGAGTGACTTAACGATGTTATATCTGTATGTGTAGCCTTTTCATGGTTATTGTACCTTATAGGTTTGTAACTTACCAGTTCTAGTTAGGAGGAAGGCCAAACAGGATGCAGCAGTACTTCAGTGTGCTGAGAGTTTGATATCTGACTTCGCTCACTTGTCGAATGAGGGCACCTTAGGCAAAGCTGCAGTTCTAAATGATTATGTCCTTTAGTGCAGAGACAGACAAATAAGCAATCACCTGAACCCAAGACAGCATTCCTCCAAACACCTGAACATAAATACCAGTGGAGTGTTGAACCTTTTTCATTGCAGAATTCCTGTTTTTCAGAAAGAGACTGCATAGACCATGTCCCTACTCCTGGCTGACCTCGCAGATTTTTAAAGCCTTAGATCCTAAGCATTCTGGCCCCTCAGAATAAATTGCAATAGATCCAGTATGGAGCTCTGGGAAACTGAACTTAAACTGTAGCCCCTTAATTCTGATGAGCAACCAGACTGGGAACCCCTGGTATAGTACAAAGAATATTGGTATATGCTTTGGAGTATGGCTTGAGACAGATCCTTTGTCTGATACCTGTTGTGCGTGGGCCTTACTTCTCTTTCTAAAGCTTGGGCTCCTCAGTTTGTGGATGGGAATTTATGGACATAAAATATCTAGCATGGCCATATACAAAGGTGCATGAATTTTATCCTAGTACTTGTGCAGAGGCAGATGGGTTTCTGTGAGTTTGAAGTCAGTCTGATCTACTTAGTGAGTTCTAAGCCAGCTATGACTACATAGTGAGATCCTGTCTCAAACAAACCTAGCATGGGGGCTGGAGAAATGGCTAAGTAGGTAAGGTATCTGCTACTAAAGCATAAGGACCTGAGTTCCAATTCCCATCACCTACATGAAAATCCAGGAGCAGTGATATGACCTGTGATCCTATCACTAGGGGTATTTTTTCTCCAGAGCACTTGGCACCACCTATCAAACCAGATTACCACCTACCTTGGAATATGACCACTAGCAGCATAAAATAACCACTTGGTGCCAGGAGGAAGAAACAAGCAAGGCAAAAATCATACTTTCTAAAGCCTATATTGGAGTTGGGGGAGGAGACCAAGGGATAGAGACAGGAATATGTCTCAAACTCATTGACCAACAGTCTAACAGAGTTGATGAGCTTCAGATACAGTGAGGCTCCCTATTTCAAAAAATGAAAGTAGAACACAGTTGAGGAAAGGCATCTGATCCAGCCTCCACATTCATGAGTTCTTGTATACAAACATGTACACATCCACACTAACAAGTTCAACATACATGTATAGTGCCTGCATAGGGTGGTTATTTTTTTAAACATTATTTCTTTATTTTATTCATATGAGTGCTTGCCTGTATGTCTGTATATCTCTGTACCATATGTATGCCCAATGCCTGTGGAGGTCAGAAGAAAGTATCAGATCCCCTGAAACTGGAGTCCTAGGTGTGAGCCACTGTGTAAGTGCTGAGATCTGCATCCAGATCCTCTGTGAGAGCAGCAATGAGGCCTCTCAAGACCCAGTCGACCTTTTTAAAAAAGTTAAAAATATTAATTTTCTTTGAATTTAGGAATTTGTATTGGAACTTACATGTCTCTATAGTCTAAACCTAGTCTTCCTTTCCAACAGCAATTATTAGAGGTTGCAAATTTTGCAGACTATCTTACATATCAAATTTAATTCTTTCGAAGAAAGCTAAAACTTATGGAAACTACATAGCCAAGTTCTGGGAGAACCTAGACTGAAACCCACATCATAAAAGCCCTGTTTGGGCTTAACATCTAAAAGTGGCCTAAGGAACAACCACAGTCTAAAATTGATTACCTCAAAAACTGGTATGGCAGTGTCTTCCCATTGTGAATAAGATCAACTGCCTGGAGGGAAAACTCCTAGAGAAGAATATGTTAGTTTTTATCCAGAGTCCAGTTCGAACATAGTTTCATCAGAATGCCATCAAGTGAGAGAACCAGACCTTGGGTCATGGCCATTAGCAACATAAAATATGCAGTGCCAGAAGGGAGAAACTAGCTAGGCAAAGATCATGCTTTTTAGAACCCACATTTGAGTGAAGGGAGGAGATACTGGGTAGAATCCAAAAGTAAAATAAGCAGATAGGTGATCTGGTTCTGCAGGTGGTACTAAGTGCTGTGAAGGACAATCAAAGGCGGAGAAAGGAGATTGGGAGGACCAAGATGAGGAGGATTAAGGGTGAGTTGTAATTTCAGAGAGTGGTGTTGAGAAGGCCTCACTCTGAAGTCTCATCTAGAGGCCAGGAGGGAGTGCGCTGTGAGCTTATGCAGGGACAGTAAGTGAAAAGCCTGACATGGATCTCATCCGTGTCACTGTAGTGTGAAGCCTGAAGCCTGGCACACACCACTATGTCTCTCCTTCCATCTGGCCTTCTCTTGTGACAGGGTTTTAGGTGTGGTCCTCCTTCCTCAGCGTGAGTCTGCTCCTCTGTAAGCACTTCTCTGTTGGCATTCCACTTCCAAGCTCCTTTAGCAGTGCTTTTCTTTCATTTCATTGTTTGCTTGTATTATATGGTGAGTGCCTTGTGATCTGCCCTCTTCTCCTTCATGTGTCAGTAAAAAAAAAGCTGGACATGATGGCACACCTTTAATCCCAGCACTGGGAGGCAGAGGCAGGTGGATCTCTGAGTTCAAGATCAGCCTTGTCTACAGAGTGAGTTCCAGGACAGCCAAGGCTTGTAGAGAAACCTTGTCTCCAAAAAAAGGACAGAAATTGTCTGTTAAAGACAACGGTGCTTCTTGTACAAAGTGCACCTTTGGATTCACCCACTATTGGCATGGTACATCTCTGAGATGAGGCAGGAAAGCTTGCAGAGGGAGGACGTGATTCATGCTCTCCACTGGCAGGTCTCATCTGCCACCTCTGCAGTAGCACTTCTAAGACC
Source organism: Montemys delectorum (assembly GCA_019843815.1). Taxonomy (NCBI): domain Eukaryota; kingdom Metazoa; phylum Chordata; class Mammalia; order Rodentia; family Muridae; genus Montemys; species Montemys delectorum. Next base: position 12,294 of record JADRCD010018150.1, read on the forward strand.
ACAAAGGGCACATTAAACTAAGAAGGTTTTAGATGACTAGAGACATGGCTATTTATTCAGGTTCTGTCTGAATTCCCCATTGTTTACTTGTTTTGTTTGACTGTTCATCCCAGTGCCACTTTTTGGGCCTGATACCCTGGTTCTGTTGGGTAAACTGTAAACTGCAGCAGCAGCCCCATCTTAAATAATCAGAGCTGTAGTTTAAAGGAGTAGAATCCAGGACTCTAGGGCTCTCAATCTCTAAACAATTCCTTCTGTAATTGACATATTGTCACACAAGCACGATTTCATGGCCACTCCATAAAGCTATATGATTGCCTTTTATAGTCATATCAAAGTAGCAATGTGTTATACTATCTTCTTTACAAAAATCTGCTTTATATTTCTGATCCTTGGCCCATTCTTTAGATGTCTGGCTGTGTTAAACCTTAATCTGGATGGCAGTCCATTGAGAGATGATAACACCGTTTATATATAGGTGTGCATTTGGGAGCTTCCATTCCAGGTTGATCGTGGGTGGTATCATCCTGAACACATCCTTTGGGGCCCTTATATAGGTGTTTCTGCTGGGTGTATGTCAGTGTGGGGTGGCTAGATCATGGAGCACACCTGCTTTCCTGCAGAATTAGCTACTGCCAAAGAGTTTTCCTGAGTGATTGTGTTGCTTCATATCCTTGCCAGATCTACTATTTCCCTTTCCTCTTTTTCCCCTGTTATATACACAATGATGGTGGTAGTTGTGGTTATTTAAGGCAGTGTCTCACTACATAGTTCCATCTGCCTTGGAACTTGCATTGTAGACCAGGCTAGCCTCAAAACTCAGAGAATCTTCCTCTGTCTCCTGACTACTGGGATTAAAGGTGTATACCATCTACCCAGTTTTTATTATTATTTATTTTATGTGTATGAGTGTTTTGACTACATGTATTATATGTGTACTGCACATGTGCCTGGTGCCCAAGAAGCCAGAAGAAGGAATGGGGTCCCCTAGAACTGTTACAGGTAGTTGTGAACCACCATGTGGGCACTGGAACTCGAACCCAGGTCCTTTGTAAAAACAATAAGTACTCAACTGCTATGCCATCTCTCCATCCTCCCAGCTTTTAGTAGTATATTTTGATGAGTGTTTCTTTTCTTTTTTTAAAGATTTATTTATTTTATCTTATGTGTATGAGTACACTGTAGCTGTACAGATGGCTGTGAGCTATCATGTGTGTGGCTGCTGGGAATTGAACTCAGGACCTCTGTTTGCTCTGGCCCTGCTCGCTCCCGCCCCACTTGCTCGATCTGGCGTAATACACTGTAGCTGTCTTCAGATGCACCAGAAGAAGGTGTCAGATCTCATCACGGATGGTTGTGAGCCACCATGTGGTTGCTGGGATCCGAACTCAGGACCTTCGGAAGAGCAGTCAGTGCTCGTACCCTCTGAGCCATCTCGCCAGCCCTGATGAGTGTTTCTTACTTGTAACAGTCAACACATCAGGGTGTTTTTGTTTTATTTTTCTTTTATGTATCCTGTTTTAATATTCTGGTGTTTGAGGAATCATTTTGTTTTGTTTTATGACAGTCTTAACTCTGTAGCCTAGGCTAGCCTTAAACTCACTGTGGCATTGAGCTTGGGACAGTTCTCCTGCCTCAGTCTCCCAGGTATTATAAATGTGAGGCACCATGCTAGACTTTCAGATACTGTTTAAGGGATGTTTGCTGATTGGTGTTATGCCTGGAATTCTAGTATTCTGAGAGCTAAAGCCAGAAGGCTAAGGCCCTTGAGGCTACATAGTAAGACCCTGAGGGAGAAAGAGCTGGGGTAGGGGTTTGTGCACTTCAGAACAGAAGTCTTGTTCTTTGTTTTCTTTGGGAATTTTTCTTTGTTTTGCATTCTACATTTAAATGTAGTGTGAGAGAAAGATTATCACCGTAATCTACAGTTCTGACTTTCATGGTTCAAAAATATTCTTAGTTCCATTTCTGTTGCTATAATAAAATACCCTGAAAAAAAAGCAATTTAGGGAAGAAAGAGTAATTTTCGCTCACAGTTGCAGGTTCCAACCCATCACTGCAGAGAAGTCACAGTGGCAAGTGCTAGTCACATCATAGCCACAGTCAAGAACAAGTAGAAATTAATGCCTGTGTGTTTAGTGCTCAGCCAGCTCTCTCCACTCTTAAAAAGTCCAGGACCCCAAACCAGGCAATAATGCTACCCACTTCATCTAAACATCCCTCACTGAGATTCTCTTCCCAGCTGATTCTAGGATGTATTAAGTTGGTGATCACAAATGTGGCCCTTAATAGAGAGCACATTCGCAGACTTATTCACTTATTATAGACTACATTCACACATTTTTACTATTGCTGTTGTTAATCTGTTTTTTGCTTGCTTTATTAATTAAACCTTTTCAGAGTAAATATTTGTAGGGAAAAGAAAAGTATATATAGAGTTTAATATATTCTTGGTCTTAGGAACCTATTGGGATCTTACAGGACATTCCCATAGATAAGTAGAAATGACTATTTTTTTTTTTTTCATATGGAGAACCAAGTGATGTGGCATCTTTAGTTGAAAAGGTCATTCTTAAGCAAGTATGATGGCAGCTCAGCACTCGTAAGTGCTAGGGAGGCAGAGGCAGGCCGATCTGTTGAGTTTGAGGCCAGTCTGGTCTACAAAGGAAGTTCATGACAGCCAGGACTACATGGAGAAACCTGTCTCTTCCACTGCATTCCACTATCACCTTTGCCAAGTATGTACAGCACTGGGCAGTGTTCTATATAAGATACTAATGCTAGACCTTACTCATTTCCAAAAGTACATAGGTCTTTCTTTATGGCAGTATGCAGTAAGTATACCATTCCAGGTACATTTATCTTAAAATCAGATAAGGTGAGTTCTCCAGTTTCTTTCTTCAGAGTTGTCTTTATTAGTCTAGGTCTTTTACAATCCCATAATCATTTAGAAGCACGCTCCTTTCTTGTTTGCTGGTGTGTACTGAGACAGAGTATAATCTGAGCTAGCCTCAAACTCTAGTACTGAGGGTCAGGCATACACCACCATGACTGACTTAACTTTCTAGAAAAGTCCTGCTGAGGCTTTGATTGGGATCATGTGGACTTTCTCAGTGGTTCTCATCCAAGGGTGATTTTTGGCCTCTACAGGATAATTGGCAATACCTGGATATATTTTTGGTTGTTATAACAGTGAGAATGCTAATTGCATCTTAAATCAAAAGGCCAAGAAAACTGCTAAGTACCCAACAGTTCTCAGGGCAGCCTTCCATCAGCCAATTATCACTCAGCTAAAATGTCAGTAGCGTTGCTAGAAGAAGCTCTGAATTAATGTGCTCTGGTTGGGCCATGTCTGCCATCTTACTATTTTTTTCTAAGTGGCTCATTGTTGGTTTTATTTTTTCATTCCCCTACCCCTTTTTTTCTTATTCAGAGACAAAGTTTTACTGTGTAGCCCTGGCTATCCTCAAACTCACAGAAACTTGCCTGCCTCTGCCTCCTGCGTGCTGGGATTATAGGCGTGCGCCACCTCCACACAGACATTTTCACCTTTTAGATTAATCAGAAATATTATCCCATTTCTACTGCCCCTGTAAGGAGGGTATTTGTTTACAATTCTCTTAAGAGCACATCCTCTAGATTTTGACATGTGTTTGACATCTCAATTCAAAGTATCCGCTACATGTTATCTGCCAGTTCCTGGCACTCTTAGATTCTCAGAACACTGCACTCCATCCCCATTTTAGTTTCATACCATGTAAACTGCAAGATGATGACTGACGTGCCGTTTAACATTGTTTTCTTCACTCTCCCTACTTTCCATGCTTCTATCTAGGTTCACTTTTCCACTCTACTTTTTCCTGTAGTGCATCCTGACAGCAATGAATCCCTCAGATTTTAGTCTAAAACCGAGGTCCTTCAGCCCAGTAGACAGGCACTCTGCCACCGAGCTATACCTCAAGGCATGTCTTCATTTCTGAAAGCATTTTTGTATGACATAAAATTCAAAGTTGTGCCAGGCGGTGGTGGCGCACACCTTTAATCCCAGCACTTGGGAGGCAGAGGCAGGCGGATCTCCAAGTTCAAGGCCAGCCTGGTCTACAGAGAGTTCCAGGATAGCCAGGGCTACACAGAGAAACCCTGTCTCAGAGGGAAAAAAAAAAAATTCAAAAAATCAGCTGGCCATTATAGAGATTGCCCTAGTTACTTCTGGGTTGGTCGTGCTGTTGAGACGCCATCTGTCAATCTTATTCTACTGCTTTAAGATTTCCCATGTTGGCTAGGCATGGGGGCACACACCTGTAACCCCAGCAGATAATTATTTTTAGTAAAAACAATAGTATTCTAGCCAAGCATAACGTCACACATCTTTAAGCCCAACACTTGGGAGGCAGGAGTGGGTGAATTTTTGTGAGTTCAAGGGCAGCCTGATCTACATAGTGAGTTCCAGGACAGCCAGGGCTACATAGTGAAACCCCCTTTCAGAACAAACAAAGAATAATATTGTATTTAGAGGACATTTTATATAAAAATAAAATGGAGTCAAGATGTGTGAATTAAGAACCAAAAAGTTCTTATTAAGAATTTTAAAGTCTACCTATCCAGGTGGGGGTGGCCTTTGATCCCAGCATTAGGGAAGCAGGCAGGTGGATCTCTTAAGTTCAAGGCCAGCCTGGTCTACAAAGTGAGTTCCAGGACAGCCAGGGCTGCACAGAGATACCTTGTCTCAAAAAACAAAACAACAACAACAACAAAAGGCTACCTAAAATAAAGAAAAGTATAATAATCCTAGGATTCAATAACTGTGCAGTCAACTTTTAAATATAATTAAATGAGTTCTGTTTGCTTTTGTTGAATTCATAGACCATTCTTAATTCTAATTTTAGCTTTAATATCTTTAAATCACTTATTACAAAGAAGGCAGCAATAAGTCAGTAATACCTTCAGATAAACAGAGAAACTACTTCAAGAAAAATGGGTCCAGCAAGATGGCTTAGTGAGTAAAGGGCTTGCCCTGAGAGGTAGGAGGAGAGAGCCAGCTCTCCCAGGTTCTCCCTGTGCATCCATCTACCTACATACATACACATATCTTTTTTTTTTTTTTGGTTTTTTTGGTTTTTTGGTTTTTTTGGGTTTTTCGAGACAAGGTTTCTCTGTGTAGCCCTGGCTGTCCTGGAACTCACTCTGTAGACCAGGCTGGCATCAACCTTAGAAATCTGCCTGCCTCTACCTCCCAAGTGCTGGGATTAAAGGCGTGTGTCACCACCGACTGGCTAATCTTGTTTTTTAAAGACCTCGGTTGTTTCTGTTATATGTAAGTCTATTTTTCTTGTCTTTCCTGTGTAGTGTCAATTATATGGTTTTTGTTTCTTAACGTGTTCAGGGGTGTCTTATGTATAAAGAGTATGTGAAAAGACGTGATTCCATATAATATTGTCTTCTCAGAGACTTGTCATACTTAGGAGCCAAGACTGAGCTTAAAGAGGGACTGAGCTGGGTCACCAACCACGTATTTAAAGTTTGAGGGCAAACCTGCAGTTTTGTGACCCTAGCTTTAAAGAACATCAAAATATCTCTTGGTTTCTGTCTCAGCAACCGAGCCTTTCTAGAGTCTTGTGTTTTGGAGTTTCTCTAGACTAGATCTGTCTCTATAACATTGTGTTCTCTTTTCTCCAGTGACAGCTCTAACCTGTGCAGTCCCCCAAGGTTTGTACCAAGTTGGGGTGGGGAGCTGTAAATCCACTCACTTTGAGCACCCCCCACCCCTGCACTGTCTACTTGTCTTCTTTGTTCCCTCAGGTGTTGGATGCTTTTACAAATGACTTTTGGGTGGATGTAATGACTCCTCTAATCTAGACACTTCAGAGGCTGACACAGAAGGTTTGCCATAAATTTGAGGACAGACCACACACACACATACACACACACACACACACACACACACACACACACAC
>JADRCD010018152.1:0-10133 GCA_019843815.1 Montemys delectorum
TGAGACCTAGGGAGAAGAAAGGATTCTAGAATAGAGCTAGGCCCAGGAAGATCTGCTTAGGAATATGTGAGGAGAGAGATACTTGGTACCTAGGCATGTGGCAAAATGTATATTAAAATAAATGGGTTATTATAATTGTAGTCAGAAAAGAGCCAGGTATATGGCCAATGTTTTTGTAAATATACTTTGAGTCTGTGTCCTATTTCTGGGAGAATTAGAAACAGAAACAGAACTTAATCTGCAGATCATAAGTTAATAAAATTGTGTTTCAAAGCCATATTCTGTGATTCTCTGAAATTTTTGAAGACAGTCTATTTATGGTATATCTGAATTGTTAAGAATTGTTTATTCTTATCTATTTACTATCAAAGAACCTTGAAAACTACTGTAATTAGCTAAACTAGTATTTTATAAGCCCATGAATTTGACTGACTCATTATTGACTTATAGTACTTACTTATCTTATAAATTCTTATTATCCTAATAAATTCTCCTATTAAAAGGACTACACCTTGTATTTTTAAATGAATTGAATAATCATAACACTTATATAAGAGTTGAACTAACACATATTCTGTCCTAAAAAATGTTTAAAAATTTGTCTTAAATTTTGTATCAATATGTAAAGATTTATACCAATGAAAAACCTCAAACCCGTATCAATCTACAAAATTTCTGTACCAATGTAGCAAAACATAACATGAGTTTCACATGAAAATATAAAGATCACCATCAGTGTTAGATTATGAGATATATATGTATATATATATATATGTATATATATATATACATATATATACATATTTGAATTGATTTCATAATCTTCCCCTATTTGTCTAATTTCTGATATTTCATATACCCCATTTTTTTCTTATAAAGAACAACATTTAATTACAGCTGGATTACAGGTTTAGAGGTTCAATTGTTGCAGATAGCCCTGGGGCTAATAATATTTGATGTTAATTCCATTCTCCGGTGAGGGGTTGTGAACAAGGAATGAGTCAGCACGCAGGTAATTTCCTGTAAACCTTCTTCCCACCTTAATTGATAAAATAAAGGCTAGAACAGGTGACTCAGCTGAGAAGGAGTGGAATGGAACCGAAAGTTATGGGAGAGAAGGAGAGAGAGAGGGAGGATAACAGAGGAGATGGCAGGAAAGCAGAGCAGAAGCACATAACCTAGAGAAACCACAAGTTATAATGGGTCTTATAGATGGGGAAGATGGTAGTGTAGTGGTAGATCTGCCCAATCAAGGCAAACAGCTTGTGTTCATATTAACTGAGTAGTGTTTTCATTGCTGGGACATATTTGGGTTGGAGATTTACTGCAACAAATTGGTGCCCAACACATTGATTTGAACTCAACTAACCTGAGATAAGAATCCACTTCCCCCCAACCCCTGAATGGGGCTTGGGAAGCAATATAGGCTGCAGCAGTGTTAATTCGAAGCTGACTAGGTTCGAGGGGCTTTTAGAGAATGGCAGAGAGGTAGCTATGCCACAGAGAGCCTTTCTGTGTTTTATTTCCAGTATCCTTCGCTCCCCACTCTGCCTCCCCCACTCCCAAACAGGGGCATAAACAACATGGGTATTTTTATACTCAGCTTCTCCCTGTGAATAAAGAATCGGGAGACAAAGGTACAAAGGACTCTGGAACAGGTAATTCATTGATATAGAAATATATAACCTTTTGATACTTAAAGATGTGAAATATGATGAATATTTTTTGGCCTATGTGATAGTATTTTGAAGGGTTTGACAGGGATATATTTAACAGAAATAGACACCTTATCATTTATTAGTATTTCAATATTTATCTCTTGATTTCTCTATGTCTTTTCAAAAGACAGAGCCCTAAATAAAAATTTCATTGCCTTGGAAATGAGATTACAGGAAACACTAGAACTAAAGATTCAGGATTTCATAGGTCAAAGGATGCAGCAGCTCATAGATAAGACTGAGCAGCAGAGAAAAAGCAATGAAGATTGGAAGCTAGACTTGAAGAATAACCTTTTAAAATTAATCAGTCAAAATAAAATAGACAGCAGACTATCAGAATTGCAATATGAAGAAAAAAGCAAAATGTAAAGGCAGAACTTTGAAAACGGAATACAGGAACTCAAGGAACAGGAAGAGCAACAAAAGGAGAAAGATGAAGTGTGGACACAGACCTTAAGGGAGAAATTTAAATTTTCAATTAAGGAAAACACTCAGGAAGATAAAATTACAGAAAACTAGCCAAAGGTTAAACTTTAGTCTATCGGGTTAATATACAAGAAAGACCACCAGACGATGATTATCCACAGGGTTTCAGAAATTTGAATGGCAACCTGTGGATGTGTTAGATCTGGGAAAATTTAAGGAAAAGGTCACTAATTTTGGAATACATTCGCCATTTGTAGAACAAATTCTTGGGCTGTTAAAAATAGAATACTTCCACAACTGGAAAGATATGGCAAGAGCAATACTAGAACCTGCTGCATATTTACAATGGTTCGCATGGTGGAGAGATGAGTTGAGGGAGATAGCAAGACAAAATAGAGCCAGGGGTAGAGAGATTTCCACAGGCCAAGTGCTTGGTGAAGGCCGCAGTGCTGAGATAGAGGTGCAGGCTGTATATGATGAAGAAACTCTGGCATTATGTCAGATTGTCAGCCTTAAATGCCTGGGACAAACTCACAGAATCAGGGAAAAAGTCTTAAATCATTAACTCAAGTCTTAAAGGCTCACAAGAAACCTTCTCTGATTTTTTACAAAGGCTGTGGAACCTTAGCTGTGGAAAGGAGTATAGCAGATTCTGCAGCAAGAAAGGCAATAATTGTGTCTAGCCTTTGAAAATGCAAATGCTGAATGAAGGATGTAATCAGACCATGGTCAGCATCAAAAAATGAGCTGATTAGATGTACAGCTGATGTTGGATCTTACTCACCTGATATGACTGTAATAGGAGAAGCTGTCGCTAGACGCCTAGAAATCACCTAAGATTTCAAATGTTTTAATTGTGGTGAGGTCATCTCATAAATGACTGCAGGAAAAATCAAAGTAATACCAAAAGGGGCCTATTCCTTCTGGAATATGTCAAAGGTGTGGTGTTGCCTCCTGCACCCTGTGCAGACTCATTTCAGCCTCCAGACCTTGGAGGCCTCTGCCCAAGCCAGTCACCTGGGGAATTAAGCCGAAAGTCCTTCTGCAGACTATCGGCTTATCTCTGAAAGAAGTAGCCCTAGAAGTTCAACTGAGATACAATTACGATTGTGACAATGCCTACTGCCTGAGGACATCGGCAGACCTCCAAGCCAGTTGGTGACTTTCACTTGCGACCCCCTCTTGACTCTTTCTTGACTTCCCCCTGCAATGTTTATGTTATGCAAACATTTTAATCCTTGAGTTTTCGGTTCCAGTTCTTACTTGCCTATATAAGCTCAAAACACACCCAAGTAAAATGTTGCCTTGATAGAACTCTACTTGGCATCTGCCTCTTTGTTCTTGACCCTTTCATTTTGCTGGTCCTGTCTGACCTCTGGTCTGAAGAGATCCACAGACCCGAGTGGAAATGCGAGCCGGATTCACTCAGTGTGGCAAAGACCAACATTTGACTAGTGAATGTAGAGCAACAACAGACAAATGGGGCAGCCCACTGCCAAAAAATCTTGGGGGCGGGGTGGGGGGTCTCTTGAAGGCTCTAATGTCAGGCAGGGAGAGTTCTCTTCTTCAGGACAACTAAAAGTCAATGTCTCAAAAACAGATGTTCCGAGATTAGATAAGGCTGAGGCAAGTTCTGTAGATAACTCAAGAAGCCTCAAAGGGAGCCAAAAACGAATATTTTGGCAAACTTCTATACAGTATCAAAAGCCCAAACTAAGAATGCTAGCAAACAATATTGAGATTGAAGGAATGGTTGACATGGAAGCAAATATCACCATTATCTCTCCAAAATCTTGACCTGTAAGTTAGCCAGGAATCGGGAGAGGGTGGGTTGGTGAGCAGGGGGATCAGGGAGGGGAAAGGATTTTTATTTTTTTCATTTTTTTAATTTATTTTTTCTTTTTTTTAAGAGGGGAAACTGGGAAAGGAGATATCATTTGACATGTAAATAAAGAAAATATCTAATAAGAAAAAAAGTCTGAAAAAAATCACAACAAACAAACAAACAAACAAAAAAAGAAGAAGAAGTAGACACCCAACTTCAAGGATTTGGAACCTTATCCCAAACAATGCAAAGTACTAGATAGCTTAAATGTATAGGAATGTATAGGTCAGGTAGGAAAATTGAGGTCATATGTGGCTGATATCGCCATAAACTTATGGGGAAGAGATCTATCACAGCACTGGAAAATAGGAAATGTGTTACAATGGGAGAGAGGCTATACCTATGTTTACACAGGAAAAGAAAAGCTATAGGTTCCTTCCAAGTTGATAAAAATCAGACATGACAAAGGGAGACCTCCTGAAGACCTTGGCAACAGGGAAAGAAGGGAGACTAATCAACAAAATAGGTGATGTATATGTGGTGATGTTTGTTGGGTACAAATTTCTCATAACTTGTTATTATATACCATCCTCTATGAGGGCAAGTATACAAAGTTACATTGCAGTTTGATTATGTGATCAAACTAAGCTGCAGAAATCCAGTTGTCTTTCTTTGTTGATCTTCTTTGACCACTTTGTGTATGCTCCATGTAAATGTCTTTACAGAACTATATGTTGCTTATAAGTTTTTATATTGCAGAATGAAAGAAGAGAAAGAAAGCCTTGAAGAGATTCACACTCTGGGATGTTTAGATTCTGGGACCATCCATTCCAGCTTAGCGCTTAACTTTACCTTAACTACATCGAACCTGCTTCTTTCAAAGTCTTGCTTCCAGAACTTTTCTAGAACAGCTAGCTTGCCTCACTAGCCTTTCAGATGGTCATAGTCAAGATGTCAGCTAAGCAATGAACTTTCTCAGCATACAGTGACTGGAATGCAGATTATGCCAGCTAGCTCCTTTGACAAAGCCAAATTATCTCTTTCCCCTTAGGCCCCCAGAAGGGAATTCTTTGCCCCAGTTCAGCTGGAAGCAGACAAAAGAGGAGCATTGTCTCAGTTCCTTATGTATGGTGATGGTTCTGGTTATTTTATGAATTAAAGATGTTGTCATTTAAGGAATACTTTACAAATGTAAAGAGAACTAGAGAGCTTAAACTTGGGGATTTCTATCTTTCCTTTCCTCTTCTCTATCCTTCCTTCTTAGGTAAAAAAGAGGGGGTGGGAAAGAAAGGGGATATAGTAATATCATAAAAAATATAGAAATAGACAAATAGGGATAGGTTACAAATTTACTCTTAAGCAAAATATTACATAGCTATATCTTACATTGCTACAGAATTTATTATAAATTTAAACATTAAATTTATACAAATTTAATGTTTTCATTGGTATGAATTTTTATTGATATAAAATTGAGATTAATACTGTTACTCTTACATATGCATTGTACCTATATAAAACAATTACAAGTAAAAGACTTAGACCCGGTCTTTCTATTACTGTTATTAGAAAATTATTTTAGATGATTAAGCTTTTGAATTAAGGGCCAAATATTAAATTCATGATTTTGAGTTTACTGTTAGTGTGTCTTCAGTTATTTTAATTAGAAATGGCTGAGAGTAGTTAACAGAGAACAGTCCAGATTACTTTACGTGAATAGGTGGTTTTCAAAAATGTCAGAAGTTCACAGGATGTGACATATAATGTTATTTATTCACTTGTTATTGAGACAAGTCTGCTCCTCGCAGAATTTCCCTTCCTTGGATTCAAAGAAGAAGTTGAGCATCAGGTGGAGCTGCTCCAGTTGTGGCGAGAGAGGCATTAGGCAAGAATTGCCTCATTTCATCTGCAGGCAAAATACTGTCCAGGAAAAGAACACACTATGCGGAATAGTTGACTGATAATCTCTACCAATACAGAGTAATCAGCCCTTCAAAATTCTGCATTACAAAGGTCTGTCAGATGACCCTGGGTCAGAAGGCTGAAGATCTATACTCCAACCCTTTTAAGTATAAGGTACTGTCCAAGTGGTCAGTAGACTCTATAAATTGGCTAAGTTTTCGAATCTATATTTTGGGATTTTCATATTTTCAGATAATGTTAGTCATTCTTGGATTTCTGTCAGGGTTTAAGACTAATCGTCACAGAACCAACCAAGCTGTTTGGCATTAAGAAAGATAATATAGCTTTGAGAGGGTGGTTTTCCGATGGCTTACAATCTAAAGCCAGGACATGAGTGAGGTGTAGAATTATAAGTCTTTTAAGATAGGATAGATGACAGAGGTTCTATTTAGTTAACAAAGATGATGGACTAGGTCTCTTGTACTTTATACATTATAAAATGGTAGTAGTTGTATTCAATTATATCTGAGATAAAATAGTATTTTAATTGGACAGAAAGGGGGAAGTATTGTGGATAGCCTTGTGGCTAATAATATTTGATGTTAATTCCATTCTCCTGTGAGGGGTTGTGAACAGGAATGAATGAGCACTCAGGTGATTTCCTGTAAACCATCTTCTCACTTTAATTGATAAATAACGGCTAGAGCCTGTGATTGGGCAAAGAAAGAGAGGAAGGTAGAACTGAAGGTTTTGAGAGAGGATGAGAAAGAGGACTATGGAAGACAGAGGAGGAGTGGGAAGGAAAGTGAAGCAGAAGCATGTGGCCTGGAGAAACCACAAGTTACAATGGGTCTCATAGACGGGGAAGATGGTAGTGTAGTGGAAGATCTGCCCAATCTAGGTGCACAGCATGTATTCATATTAATTGAATGTGTATTCATTGCCAGGGCATATTTAGGTTGGAGATTTATCACAACATGTTTAGAGGTTCAATCCATTGTCATCAAGGAAGTAGTATGGCAGTGCCCAGGCAGGCATTGGCATAGGAGGAGCTAAAGTTCTAAGTTTTATTTTATTTTATTTTTTTTAGTTTTCTTTTTTCTAATTTTTATTGGACATTTTCTTTATTTACATTTCAAATTTTATCCTCTTTCCCAGTTTCCCTCTATGGAAACTCCCCTATCCTATCCCCCCTGCATCTATGAGCATGTTTCCTGACCCAGTCACTCACTGGTAACTGTATATGGAATGAAACCCTAGGTGAGGCAGTCTCTGGATGGCTTTTCTTTGAGTATCTGCTCCACATTTTGAAGCATCCACATTTTGGTCTTCCTTCTTGAGCTTCATATTTTCTGTGAATTGTATCTTGGGTATTCCAAATTTTGGGGCTCATATACACTTATCAGTGAGTGCATACCATGTATTTTCTTTTGTGACTGTGTTACCTCACTAAAGATGATATTTTCTAGTTCCATCCATTTGCATGCAAATTTCATGAAGTCATGGTTTTTAATAGCTGAGTAATACTCCACTGTGTAAGTGTACCAGATTTTCTGTATCCATTCCACTCTTGAGGGACATCTGCGTTCTTTCAAGCTTCTGGATATTATAAATAAGGCTTCTATGAACATAGTGGAGCATGTGTTTTTATTACATATTGAAGAATCTGCTGGGTATATGCCCAGGAGTGGTATAGCTGGGTCCTATGACCAATTTTCTGAGGAACCACCAGACTGATTTCCAGAGTGGTTGTACCAGCTTGCAATCCCACCAGCAATGGGGTCGTGTTCCTCTTTCTCCACATCCTCACCAGCATCTGCTGTCACATGAGTTTTGATCTTAGCCATTCTGACTGGTGGGAGGTGGAATCTTTGAGTCATTTTGATTTACATTTCCCTGATGGCAAAGGATGTTGAACATTTCTTTAGGTGCTTCTCAGCAGTTCATGTTTCCTCAGTTGAGAATTCTGTTTAGCTCCATTCCCATTTTTTTTAATAGTGTAATTTGGTTCTCTGGAGTCTTACTACTTAAGTTCTTTGTACGTATTGGATATTGACCCTCTAACAGATATAGGATTGGTAAAGATCTTTTCCTAATCTGTTGGTTGCTCTTTTTTCCTATTGACAGTGTCCTTTGCCTTGCAGAAGCTTTGCAATTTTTTGAGGTCTCATTTGTTGATTCTTGATCTTGGAACATAAACCATTGGTGTTCTGTTCAGGAAATTTCCCCCTGTGGATTTCACCACTTTCTCTTCTACTACATTCAGCGTATCTTGTTTTAGGTAGAAGTTCTCAGTCAACTTGGACTTGAGCTTTGTACAGGGAAATAAGAATGGATCAATTTGGATTCCTCTACATGTTGACCACCAGTTGAACCAGCACCATTTGTTGAAAATGTTGTCTTTAATCCACAGAATGGTTTTAGCTCCTTTTTCAAAGATCAAGTGACCATAAGTGGGTTCATTTCTGGGTCTTTAATTCTATTCCATTGATCTAACTGTCTTTTATTGTACCAGTACTATACAGTTTTTATCACTATTGCCCTGTAGTACATCTTGAGGTCAGGGATGGTGATTCCCCCAGAAGTTCTTTTATTGTTAAGAATGTTTTTACTATCCTGGGGTTTTTGTTATACCAAATGAATTTGAAAATTTCTCTTTCTAACTCTATGAAAAATTGAGTTGAAAATTTGATGGGGATTGCATTGAATCTGTAGACTGCTTTCAGCAATATGGCCATTTGTACCATATTAATCCTGCCAATTCACGAGTATGGGAGACCTTACCATCTTCTGAGGTCTTCTTCTATTTCTTTCTTCAGACACTTGAAGTTTTTGTCATACAGATCTATTATTAGTTCGGTTATCAGAGTCATACCATGATATTTTATATTGTTTGTGACTATTGTGATGGGTGTCATTTCCCTAATTTCTCTCTCAACTGGTTTATCCTTTGAGTATAGGAAGGCTGTTGATTTGTTTGAGTTAATTTTATGTCCAACTACTTAGCTGAAGTTGTTTATAAGCTTTAGGAATTTGCTGGTGGAATTTTTGTGGTCACTTAATTATACCACCATATGACATTTTTACTTATTCCTTTTAAATTTGTATCTCTTTCACCTCCTTTTGTTGTCTGATTTCTCTAGGTAGAACTTCAAGTAATATATTGAATAGGTAGGTGAAGAGTGGGCAGCCTTGCTAGTCCCTGATTTTAGTGGAATTGTTTCAAGTTTCTTTCCATTTTGTTTGACATTGACTATAGGTTTGTTGCATATTGCTTTTACTATGTTTAGTCATGGGCTTTGAATTCCTGATCTTTCCAAGTCTACATACATTAACATGAAAGTATGTAGAATTTTTTCAAATGCTTTTTTGGCATCTAATTAAATGATCTTGTAGTTTATTAATTTGAGGATTTTTTTTTTTTTATGTAATGGATTACCTTGATGGATTTCCATATATTGAACCATCTCTTCATTCTTGGGATGAAACCTACTTGGTCATGGTTACTGATTGTTTTGATGTGTTCTGAGATTTTTATTGAGTATTTCATAAGGGAAATTTGCCTGAAGTTCTCTTTGTTGGGTCTTTGTGTGGTTTTGGTATCAGCGTAACTGTAGTATCATAGAATGAATTGGGTAGTGTTCCTTCTGCTTCTGTTTTGTGGAATATTTTCAAGAATAGTGATATTAGGTCTCCTTTGAAGGTCTGATAGAATTCTTCTTAATCCCATATGGTCCTGTGCTGGGCCCCATTTTGTCCCTGGTTTGGGCCTTGAGCACAACCTGAACCTGGCTTGAGTTTCTGCAGCTTTGTGGGAGAGCCTAAGCTTGGTTGGAGTTTTGAGACCTGTCATTTCTGTATAGAGGTGGCTCAAAAAGACTTGTTTGGCCCTGCCTCTGCCCTGCACTTACTAATGTGAAGCTTTGCCATTGGCCTTATCAGTTAACCCTTACCCTCTATAAACCTTTCCCGCCTCCTATGTCATCTTACCCCAACAAAAGTCTCTCAACCTATATGCCAAACTTATATAAGTGAAGGGCTGATACAATAAAGTTGAGTTCCTGCTTCAACAAGACTCCAGGCCTGGTGTGTTTCTTTTGGGTCATCAACACTCACCATCCCACTGAGCACTAGACAGACCCTGCTGGACCAGGTTCTCTCCTCTCCGCTGGACATGCTGGTAAACAGCCTATAGTCCTGGGCTGTTTTTGATTGAAAGACTTTTAAAGACGTCTTCTCTTTTTTTAGGGGCTATAGATAGA
>JADRCD010018156.1:0-10116 GCA_019843815.1 Montemys delectorum
AGAAGTTTATCACTCTCTTCATATAAAAGTATATATATATAAATATATAAAGCATATATATTTATATATGCATACATATATATGTATGTATACATATAAATATATACACACATATTTATATATATATCTTTTTATATGAAGAGAGTATATGTATATACATATATATGTAGATTGCTTTACATGTAAACCAGAGGTGAGGATACTGTATTCATTGTTCTGTAATTTGGTATTGTTTTCATCTCACATAGTTTGAAAATTATTATATCTAAGTGTCTAAATGCTTAAATTACATTACTTTTCAATAAGTCAACTTTTTACAGTCAAAAGGAAAAGGAAAATTTACACTGAATTTATACTTTCAGACTTGACTATATGTAAGTGAATGTAACATTATGACTAAAACTCGAGTGATTTTCCTTTGAAAACAGGCTATTATTAGCTGTCTCTTTTCTTTCTTTCCGTTTGTTTTTGTTTTGTTTTGTTTTTTGTTTGTTTTTTTGGTTTTTCAAGACAGAGTTTTTCTGTTTAGCCCTGGCTGCCCTGGAACTCACTCTGTAGACCAGGCTGGCCTCGAACTCAGAAATCTGCCTGCCTCTGCCTCCCAAGTGCTTGGATTAAAGGCGTGGGCCATCACCGCCCTGCTTAGCTGTCTCTTTTCAAAGCAGAATAATAACAACATACTATAGAAATGTACAAGTATACCTGAAGCCCTCCCAATGGATATATGTAAATGTTAGTTCCTCCCTGTACTGTTCAGGAAAACAAGTTCATGACATAAAGAAGCAGGTAAAATAAATTGGGCTTAAAAGCAAATTCCAGATTTTCCTTTAATATAATGACCATTTATACCCTTAGATTCTAAGGAGCAAATCATGAATTCCACACACAATTCTGTCATTATTAATTTTGTAATTAGAAGTATATAATCCAACTTGTCATCTCTGGGAGAATACTAGTTCTGTGTTCAAATTTAGTGAGATAAATCACAATAAAATTAAAGTTAATGGTGGCAGCAATGTTATAATAGTAATACACATTTCTTACAGACAATTCATTTACTTCCCACAGAAACTCAATAAAAGTAGTATTTGAATAAAAGTATCTTGTAGAATTAGAGTAAGGGGTCAAAAGCACCAATCAATGATTCTCAATGCTTTTTTTGAAAAGCCTCTTTTCAATTTTCATAAGCATGAGTACATTGCCTCCCCAACAGGGATACAAACATGCT
The DNA here is from genome assembly GCA_019843815.1 of Montemys delectorum. Taxonomy (NCBI): domain Eukaryota; kingdom Metazoa; phylum Chordata; class Mammalia; order Rodentia; family Muridae; genus Montemys; species Montemys delectorum. The sequence continues at coordinate 1,229 of JADRCD010018156.1, forward strand.
CCTTGGTATTGAAAATAACTGTATTGTATTTTTTCCTAATTTTAAATTCTTTTACACCTTCAGCATCTTAGAATTATTATATACTTAGATAGTAGAGTGCCTATTGAGTCATAAAAGGAAGCTTAATTAGTATATTCATAATAATTTTAGATTTAAGTACAACTAAAATGTCAATTTAATTAGAACATGAAATTTTATGGCTTATTTGGATATTTTGATGTCCATAGATACTTATTAAATAAAAACAAATTCTAATACATTTTTCTTAAGGTATAAATTAAAAATATCACTAGTTAAAATTACAAATTTGGCACCTAATTATTTTGTTGTGGTTTTCAAATTTGTTTCCAATTTTTTCTTGATTTGTAGTAGTTCTGATTTTAGATGGCTGTTTGTTGACATATATATACACACACATATATATATATATATATATTTTTTAGGAATGCTGTCCTCAAATTCAGTGCCATCATCATGTCATCCAGCAACCCCAGATCATCCACTCGCCACATTGCCAACAGTCCCATTCTAGCCATCAAATCCAGTGTATAACAGAAAATGATTCAAATCTTGGGCATGAACTCTGTCATGGTGGGCCAAGCCAAATACATGAACAGGTAAGATCAACCAGTTTAATACTTACCAAATTAAGTAAGTTCTTAAACATGTCTTGCTTCAGTAGTCTAACACTCACATTCAATTTTCATACAAACATTGAAAAATTGTACCAGTATGTTTTAACAACATTTTAAAAACAACTATCCAGACTCCTTTCAAAAAATAAAAATCATTCAGCTTCATTAATTAAATGGATGAAGTTATGACTCAACTCATGAATATTTAATTGTGACTGATAACTGATCCTTAGAAATGAGCTCAACAGTTGTTCAGCATTACACATTTTCACGAGATATAATATTCAAATGAACAATGAATTAGAAATGCTGTCATCTGAGATGATTGTTAATGATAGCATTTTACCAGCTTGTAATTAGTTGCTGTATATTTTCTTTGAGAATATATTATACTAATTCAAGTCAGACTATACTTATACTTTATTGTGTATTATAACAAAATAGAAACCAAAACTTTGTTGCTAAGGAGAAACCTCCCTGGATACAATCTTGAGTGACTAATTTATGTTGTAAAGACTTTAGAGTCTTGTAAACATCTGCTGCACAAATGATAATAGAAAAAAATTATTTTCTTCAGTCTGGTAAAAACTAACAATAATGACTGAAATAATGGCGAGTCAAACATCATTTGTACTTACTTACCCAATTTCAAATTGACCTCTCTCATAGACATCTCTTAAAAGATAAAAGAATAAGAAAAAAAAAGTAGCTTCCAATACAGGAATTTGTATTGTTTTATATTAAATATACATGGTATTAAGTAATTTAAAAATTCATGTTGTCCTAATATTTTTAAAAAGTCTAAAATGATCATTCCTCTAACTGTCTGAATGGAAATATTAACCTCTAGAGCAGTATGTGAAATTTCTTACATTATAAAGATTGAGAGTGACAAAAATACCCATGTTATTAGATTAAATTAAGTGAAATCATTATTTTATAGGTCATAATTGGCCAAATAGAAGTACCACTGTACAGTTCAACTTAACTTTAATTTTGCTTTGCCTTAGTTTCCTCTAATAGAGGACAGTGGTAGGACCTAAAATTTAATGCATAGCAAAATGTTATTTTACTTAGGAAGGTATAAACAATATGTTTTGGGAGCAAAAGAAAGAAGAAAGATCAATCAGCTGAATACTTATCATGGGTGTGTTGAGGTAGGAATTGATGTAGACTTTGAAAAATGAGCAGTATTTCTACATTTGATATATATATATATATGCATTTATATATGTATATATATATGTACATATATGTAAACATATATAGTTTTATAGTTTTATGTGATTCCTATGTCTTCAAACAAATGTTTCTCTGGATGTACTTGTACATTTCATGTTTTCCTTTGACTCTGTCTTTATTCTGGTTGTTTTGTCCTATACCAGTTAGTTAGTTTTTTAAAAAGTCTTTATTGTATTTCATTATTATTCTTAAGATACATGTTTGGATTTTAAAGAGAAACAGAAAGCATGTAGATTCCAATGGGAAGGAAGGTGGAAAGAATTTCAGAGGAGTTGAAGAAGGGACAACCAGGATCAGAATATATAGTATGAAAAACATCTATTTTTAATTAAAGAAAGAAAAAATTAATGTTTTACAAGTTTTACATTCATTAGATCATTTAAAATTTAGTAAAATGAAATTGAAAATATTTCAATGTTGATTTTTCCTTTCAATTCCTCACATATTGAAAATATACACATCTAATGCACAAAAAATTTGGTGACTTGATTCAAGTGATGTTCTTTTTAAAGATTTATTTATTTAGTTAGTTAGTTAGTTAGTTTTTGTTTCTTTTTAACTTTTATTACATTATGATGAGAAAAGTTACATGATTTCAACTTATCTGAATTTGTTAACATTTAAAAATATATTTTAAGTAAATAAAATTAAATCACATTCTTGTTTCCCTTTTGTACCCCAACTCCTCCCAGAGACCCCCTCTTCAATACCTACAATATCTTTTTTGTCATATTCCTTAAAATTTATAAAATATTGTAACAATTAAAATAAGTATTATAAAAGTCATTTGATATAAAACAACAATCAATTTAACAGTTCAAGTGATGATTTTAATAGTTTTTATTCTTTAAAAATTTCATAGCCTCAGTGAGAGAAGATACACCTAACTCTCAAAGAGCCTTAAGGCCCCAGAGAGTAGGAAGGCCTGGTGGGATGGGGGTGGGGGTGGGGGATATCCTCTTGGAGACAGAGGTGGCGTGGGGAGGAAGTATGAGATGGGGAGTCGTCAGGGAGCAGGCTGACCAGGATGGGTATGAAGTCTGGACTGTAAAAAGGGATTAAAGAATAAAAATAAATTTAAAAATTTCATACTAATATATCTATGAACTTAGAGAATCAATATTGCTTATAAATGCAATTGATATTTGCTTTAGGTGATAATTCAGGATGATGGCCCTGAAAAATTGGATCCCAAATATTTTGGAGAGTTGCTTGCTGATCTAAGCCGCAAGAATACAGACCTATATCATTGCTTATTAGAACATTTGGAGCGAATTGGAGGAAGGTACTATAAAAGCATTTTTCATCTTGATGTTACAGTTGTCAAATATTTAGGTATAATTTTGTAATTACAAAAATAGACATTTTAAGATTTACATGCATATGTTTGTGCCTCCGTGAATTTATTCCACCACATGTGTTGGGTGCTCACATAGTCCAGAGGGACTTGGAGACCATGGAACTTGAGTTCCACACAGTGGTGGGCTTCCCAGCATCATTTGGGGAATAAAACTTGGGTCCTCTCAAAGAGCACTATGTGGTCTTAATCACTGAGCCATCTTTCTAGTCCTTAAGAAAGTCTTTTTGCAAGGCCAGCCTGGCCTACAGAGTGAGTTCTAGGACAGCTAGGACTATACAGAGAAACCCTGTCTCAAAGAAAAACAGAACAAAGCAAAACAAAAACAAAAACAAAAAAAGAAAGACTTTTTGAAAAGAGTACATTCAGGTTCACAGCAGAACATCAGTCCTGAGCAAATAGGGTGATTATATGAGAAACCTGAGCAAATGTTTCACTTTAAAAGAGAATCACACTAATGGGGTGGTTTCCCAACCTGTGATCACTGCCTTCAAGAGGCTGAGGCTAGAGGCCCTCCTTCAGTTTGAGGCCATCCTGAGCTACATATCTTATCTTGCCAGCTGGTGCTATATAGCAAGGCTCGGTATGTCTGAAAAAAACGTCAAAACCAGAAAAAGAAGAATTAATGTGCTTTATGGAAATGAGCAAAGATCTCATTACTTTAAGATCATTTAAGAACTGTGTATATCTTCTTTTGTAATATTCTTTGATGACAAAAACTAGTGCTTGGGAAAGAAACTAAATGAAATGAATGGCATGTTAAACAGACAAAAAAATAAATGGTAGTGTAGATGTGAAGAAGGAAAATATTGTGGGACTTGACACTAATCATTCTGGGAGACAGTATGGAGGAATTTTAAAATGAAAACTAAAACCACACCATGTGACTCAGAAATCTGACTATTGGGTATATTATCAAAGAAAATAAAATGAATGTGTAATCTACCAGCATACAAGGAATGAAATTCTACCGTTTTCCACAAAATAAGTGGAATTAGAAGTGACTCTGTTCAGTAAAATAACACAGGCACATAAAGCAAGTGTCACATGACTTACTTTATAATCTTAAAAAGAAATAATTTCATAGAGGGTGAGAGTAGGATGGACATTGCCACAAGTTCAGAGTGGTCTAGGAGTTTGGGGTGGGAATCTACACTAAACTATGGCTGGATAAGGGTAAGCTAGTGTGCTAATCCAGAGTGCTAACTATACATAATGATAAGGAGCTTTGAATGTCAAATCTAGAAGAAAGGATTTGAAATGTTTTCTTCATAAACAAAATACATTTGATATCATAATTTTTAATTTGAAAATTGTATTGTTTACACATGGATGTAAGCATCACTTGATGCCTCATAAATACATAAAATTCTATATGTCATGTAAAAATATATGGTACTTATGAGTTGTTTTTAGCATATTACATTTATAAAAGAATATATATTTTTACTACCAATATACAACTATGTGCATGTTATTGATATATTCTCAATTTATAAATTTTATCTATAAATATTATATTTTATACATATATAAATCTCAGTATATTAATTTATATAGCATTATATATAACATACATTGTGGAGTATTATGTATTTGTAAATAGAAAACTGCATAATATAATAAATAACATGCAACTATATATATACATATATGTGTATATATATAAATACATAGATTTACTTTTTATGTGTACATGTGTATGTCTATATGATATGATGTATATTGCATTATAACAGGTGCCTACACAGACAAGTAGCATACTCTCTCCCTGAAATTTGAGGGTATCATTAACTTATCGATGACAGCACATCCTATTAAATGAGTTACCTAATGCTAAATAGTTAAAGCATGAATATGACAACAAATTCAAAGTAATCTAGAAGACAAAGGAATGTCAATAGATTTTCTTTTGATTCAAAATTCTCACTGACTACATTCTTTTTCTTGTGGATAAGCATCTTATTATAGACCTTATATAGTATATTAATATGGAGGGTATGATACTATATATATATATATATGTATATATATATACATATATATATATATACATATAATTTTATATACTTTTTAAGTTAAAGTTATATGTTTTCCAAATCAATTTTTATGTTTAAGTGCCTTTAATATGTTCATCTCTTACCCATCTCTTTTCTGTAAATTTTATTACCTTCCTACAACCATTCTCTTACCATTTTCCTCAACTATTTCCTGTTCTTATCTAATTGTCCATTCCACTTGGCAAAATGCTAACTTGAGAGAAGTATAGTCCTCTCACTTAGCTCTCTGTCCTCTATTCCTAGTGCCATCTCTGTTATTCACCTTCCACTGTGTACTATCCATAGAATTTTAAGTTATACAAGGGCCATCTTATGTAGTTTGGAATTCATGCTACTTAATCAGGACTTAATATTTCTGACTAAATGTATGCCTTCAGTACTATTCACCAAGATACATCAGAGTAAAATACACCTAATTATTTAAATATATTCCATTATAAATATGTGAGTTTTCTCTTTTGCTAGGTTTTGATCACTATACCTAATCAACATCTTCTTGCATTATCTGAAAAACTCTCTTCTCTCACATGATCCAAAGAATTAAGCCATGTATTCAATTATTTTTGTACAAGTTTGCTATCTTAATATATTTCATTTCCTCTCAATAGCCTATTGAGTAATCATCATGTGCCAGAAACTGTATGCCTATCTATGTTATAAAATCTGAAAATCAACTGCATAAAACTTTAGATAAACTAATTAAGAACATACCAAAGGCTAGTGATGTATTCAAACATTTTTAGGTATTCTTTTACCTATATATAAACTATCACTTGGATTTTCTACAATACATTTTCTTTTGTATTTTAGTTATACTTTCATTTTTTCCCTAGGTCTGTCCCAAAATATCTATTTGCCACAACACAGCAAATACCACATGCATATATGCAAACTCTCTTATGTGTATTAATCATACTGTAAGAATGGGAACCTGGAGTTCTTTTTCCATAGTAGCCTGCATATTTTTATAAATATATACAAAAGGCTTTTCACAATGATCCATTTATCTCTATAAGCAAAGTTTGCTCATAAGCAATTACATAATGGATAAAGTTAGGGACTAATGTACTAAAACTAATACCTTAAAATATTATTTCTGCCTTCCTGTCAAAACATGTACATTTTTGTTTGTTTGACATGTTCACCATCCGTGTTCATATCTCATTCTTCTACTGTGTGGAGAGGAGGTAATTAGACAAAATAAAGGTCAGTTTGTTGCCCTTAACAACATGGTAACTGTATTCTTCCCAGATTTCACAGTTCCTACAGCAGCATATTTCAGACTGGTATGACCACTGTCAATCCCATAAGATTTGCTTTCTTAATTTGGCTCCACAAACACTCTCTCAACCTCTCTGTCCAAATACTAATTTTGTTGCTAGAAATTCTCTTATGAAACAAGAATTTTGACTGTTTTGCTTTGTTGGGTATAGATTCAAATCCCATTCTTTCTAGTATACATAGATGAGGTGAGTTGACCTCTTTTCAAAAGCTTTTATTTTGATAAAAATAAATAAATAACATGAAAACAGTAAGAGAGAGAAACTAGCTCCATCCTGAAAGTGAAACCCAGAGAAGGAAAATGGAGGGAGAAGAAGAGAAAACCTGTAATTGTGGTTTGGGTCACCAGACACAATTTGTGTCAAGGCCTTCTTCATCTATCCTCAAATGCACTGATAAGATGGATGCCGCTCTCATTCTGCATATTTTATTACTTTTTTATTTATTTAGACGTTACTCATTTTAGTATATCAGCTAATTCCAGAAAAATCATTTTAGTCAAACTAAGTGAAAGTTCCTTTTTGATATTTAAATTTCTTTATTTGTGATTCCAATTTATACCAGTACTATTATGATATACAAAATATAAAATAAGTAGAACAGGAATGTTTGTATGTGATTCCAGAATACTTTTTTTAAAAATTGTCTCTTTTTTGTCATTTTTGCAGCAAACAAGATTTTGAGTCTGCTGATACAGTAAGTCCAGAAGTCATTAAATTAGAGAACAAAGTACATTTTGTTCTCTAATAACTAAATAGTTTATTTTTCAGACTGGAAATACAGATTAGTAAAGAAACTAATGTTTATATCTTTGTAATGGCTATAAAAGTAATAATCACAAAGAATATTTTATGACTATAACTAGGATTTAAGTTGTCGTTTAAAATACATTTAAAATTTACTTGATAACAAAACTGTTTTAGAAGACAGAAATTTATATAATAAAGATAAATGTTATCTAATATGTTTCAAAGCCTAAATGTTATCTAATATGTTTCAAAGCCATATGCAACATCAACTTGAAGTAAAAATTCTCTGAGTATCAATTCTATTACATTTGTAATTTTGAAAACCAATTTATTTTAATTTAATAAGCAGTCACACAGTTTATTTTAGCATAATAAAAAGAACAATCACCTCTTGTGCATTAATTTTTATCATTATTTCATGTATGTTACTATTCTATATTCACTTAAGTAGTTTTGTAAGTTCTAAATTGCCTATGAAAAGTACTTATTTTGGCTTCTCTCTTAATTTAGTTGAAGCTTAAAAATGTTGCTATGGTAACATGTAATCTCTCAAAAGTCACAATAGCCTCAAGCAAATTTTAAGTCCAATAATACCTATAATTTTATTTCACAGTTTTTACTATTTAAAAATTAAGCTTCCCAAACATATATACCATCCAACAAAATCTAATTTTGGAGAACAGAGTGATGCTATTTCAAGGAAAATTTGAATCCTTTGTTATTGTTGTTATATCCATCATCATTACTTCCTCTTATGAGGCAGGATTTGTTTATATATCATGTCCTGATCTTAAACTTACGTGGCACATGCTAGCCTTGATCCTCTTGACTCCGACACTTAGGTACTGGAAATGTAGGCATGTATTACTACACCCAGGTAAGTAAGCACTTTGGTTTCAATTGCTATTGCGCCCACCGCTTTGGTTCTGGAGTTCAAAGACAGGATCTTGTAATGCCTCTCAATCCTAGCCCTAAACTGATCTTTTAAAACACAAGTGAAATGTTTGACTGGTTGTCCAAAACTTTTCTCTAACAGTCTTTGGAATTCAGTATTATTTCCAAGTCTATGTAATAACTGAGTACTTAAACACTTTGAAAGGTGATTTAATCTTCTGCTATCCTCCCAAAATATGCCAGTTTTACACAAAAGTCTATGAAGTGCAGCCTCTAAGATTAAAGTGCTGATGTTTTCAAAGGATAAATGCCGTTTTCTTACAGTCAGAAGACATTGAGTCATTGATTCCCAAAGGACTGTCAGAGTTTACAAAACAGCAAATTCGTTATATTCTGCAGGTAAGATGCGATCAGTGTCCAACTTCGATATAATAGTTTTTGTTTCATCTTATTATATTTCATTTTTGTAATCTTTAGGCATTATCTCTTAGAAGTCTGTTCTTCTATATGAGAGATGGAAAGGGAGCATATTCAGAGGGAAGGGGAGGGTGTAGAACTAGGAGGAGTAGAGGGAGAGGAAACTATAAACAGGATATGTTGTATGAGAAAAAAATCTATTTTCAATTAAAAAATTTTTAAAAAGTAACACTACATTTCAGATCATTTCATT
>JADRCD010018161.1:0-10904 GCA_019843815.1 Montemys delectorum
CAATGATGGTGAGGGGGACAAAGGCTCAGATCAGAGAGATCAGAGGGACCTAGCCCTCTCTCAGGGCTCCTGGAAGCAGTTAAGTACTGTTAAACACTGCTAAGAATATTAACTCTCTACATCTTCATTTTTAGTATTCTTTGTTTCTTTTGTGAATGAGCAAAACTGTTGGGTGCTGGCCATATGGTCCCTTGATTAACACAAACTCTTTCCTTATGCCTGGAATAAGGAACGATCAGCCAAATATGTTCTTCTTTGGCAATCCTTAGATCACTCACCCCTGTTTCGTACATTACATAATAACTCTGAGGAAAGTGAACTTCAGCTGCAGGGACTACTATAAGCAGGGCTGCTACTAATGACCCCTGCTTCTGAAGGCTTTGCTCCAGTTACAGCCACTCTGGTTAACTTGCACTAGTTTTGAAAGACTACTCTGGACAAGACAAGCTTCAGATGACTCAACTCATCCTTCAGTTATCCTCAGTGAGAACAGGAGGGGGAGAAACACCTTTCCAGTGACTCAGTAAAATAAGCTTTTGATATAATGAGATGTTTATGATTATTTCGTGGGCAAGACTCATGACTTGGGATTGGGTTGAAAGGGAATTCAAGCATGTGCAGGGCTATGTTTGATGAACTTCTGAGCTAAGCCCAAGAGAGCCATACTTCTTTTCTAGTTAGATAAAAAGATGATTCTCATTTGGGTTAACCAGAATCTTCTCCTTTGTTTCTAACCGTGAGAAGCCAAAATGGCTTTTCTTGAATTGTCTTTTACTTCTACTTAAAAAAAAATCATGGGTAGAGTGGGCCAAGCTGGTAGTACTAAAAGTGATGAAAGCCTTGGCTTCTAGCCACAGGCAACCTACTAGCTGCTAAAAATAAACTGGGGACTGATTCCTCAGGCTATAAGCCCCAGAATCTCCAAAAGCTGTGAGCCCTCAGCTCACTCAGTGACTAAGTCAGAGGTAAGTAAAGAATTCCGGTCCGGAGAGGACACAGACTATAAAGTACTAAGGAGGTAAGAGACGAGACAGCTACAACTACAAACGGCAAGGGGATGCAGAGAGCTGAAGTAGTGCACTATAGTTACTGGGAGTAGTTTCAAGAGGTGTCAAGAGTTAAGATCAAGGGGAAGAGTGCAACACTAGCTGGTTGCGAAGGGGTTGCTGAATTTGAAGGCCCAGAGATATCTCTGTCCCCAAGTCACCTAAGGCTATGCCTTTAGATTTGAGTGCTTGATGAAACAAGACTGTAGTTCTGAGAATCTAGAGTCATAAGCTTCTGTGGTAGCAAGCCTTACCCCCTAAGCTGTTAATACTCAGAAGGTCAGGGCTGCCAACATTAGTGGAAGCTGTCAGCTATGGTTCCACCTAAGCAGAACAAAAGGGCACCCAACTTGTCACTGGTAACATAGGAAGGTTAATGCTACTTACATTCACCTTGAATGAGTCCTTTGACTACAAGGGACAAAACAAATTGCAAATGACAGAATTCAAATATAAACTTAGTTGGTCTTATTTAAAACTTAGGTGCATTCTAGAAAGAATCTAGCGACATGACATTTAATAGGATATTCTTACCTATCAGCCTTTTTTATCTTTTAGGTTTATACTTTGAACACAGGAGCTGCATCATGGTTATTATTACACTTGCTAAATTGCTCATTTGTGTGTGTGTGTGTGTGTGTGTGTGAGCACACGTGCACCTGTGAATGTGTATGCTCACCACGGTGTGTGAGTGATGGTCAGAACTTGCAGGAGTCAGTTCTCTTTCTACCATGAAGGTCTTAGGAATTAAACTCAGGTCACTGAAGATTTTAACTACAAAAACATCTTGCTGACAGTAATACTTCATTTATACCATAAAAAATACCCAAACATTAATATTAGAAGTCTATCCTTATTCAGCTGGCTAGTCCTAATCCCTTTACTATAATGACCAATGTATAAAATTACTTTTGTGGTTTTGCTCCTAAATTTTATTTATGAGTTTGTGCAAAATATCCCATATCAATGTATTTTAATCCTCATATTCCTCTTCCTGTTCATTCTTATTAGTGTAGAAATCACATAATGCTTGATTCATTTTGCTCTCAGCAACCATGTGAAACAAATCATGTCATTATTCCTTTTCAGTTATTATTTGGTGAGATATCTCAAATATTTTTTGAAAGTTATGATGATCTTGCTTTTGATCCTTTAATTGGTTATAGTTTCTCCATCAAGATTCTCATCCATCAAGATTCTCATCCATCAAGATTCTCAGCTTTTCAGTTCACATCCATTCTCTACTAGAGTAGATGCTCAAAACTGGCATTACCCATGATTCCATCTTTTGTGGTGTGTGTGCAGTTTAAGGTGAACTTCAAAACCTGTTTCATTTTATGTTGTCCTTCACCACGAGGTTTTTCATGGGACCCATAGTAGCAGCAGAAGCAGAAAACTATGAAAGTATTGATGATACCACTTAGCATGTAATATTTGATAGATGAGCTTCAAATACTGATGTGATCTCAAAATATGATACTGCTTAATCATTGGGAATAATGACTTTAATGAAGGCATATTCTCTTGCTGAAACTCAACAAGTGAATTATTTGGCTTGACAAAAGATACATGTATCCTACTTTCAAATCATTGGCTGTTCTCAGTGGGAGGTGGAATTGTGATTTTCTATATTGAAAGCTTTATCATTGAAAGCTTGTCATTTTTGCTAGGGAAGGAATGATTGCCGCCTCCCACACCTGTTGCCTTATACCTGGATGTAGCTGCCAAGCTTAACCATTACTTTGACTTTTTCTTTTGTTTTATTTTATAAAATAATATTTTTATTAATTCTTTTAGAATTTCTTATGATATATTTTGAACATATTCATCTTCCTCCCCCAACTCCTCTCAGATCCACTTCTGATTTCTTGTTATCATTATTTTTTTTTTAACCATGAAGTACAATCTTTGTTACCCAAATTCTCTTGAGTACAGAGCTTGCTCAGGAGAATGGCCAACTTACCAGGAGTCACATCCTTAAAAAAACCTGACTTTTCTTTTCTTAGGAGCTATCAAATGTCAGTAGTGTCTCGATGACCGGTGGGACTTTGTGCCCTCCTACCTCCTCCAAACTAGGATTTTGTCTGGATTGACTTTTTAAAAGCCTAGTGCATCCTGATTTGTGACCAATTATATGGTCAATTTTGGACTGAGTACACTGTCCCCAATGAAGGAGTTAGAGAAAGGTTCTATGGAGCTGAAGGGTTTGCAGCCCCTTAGGATGAACAACAATATGAACTAACTAGTACCCTCAGAGCTCCCAGGGACCCAACCACCAATCAAGGACTATACAGGGTGGGACTGAATGTTCTGGCAGCATGTGTATAGTAGAGGATTACAAATTCATTCGATCATCAATAGGAGGAAGGGACCTCGGCCTTGTGAAGGTTCTGTGCCCCAGTGTAGGGGAATGCCAGGGCCAATAAGTGGGAGAGGGTGGGGTGGCAGGCATAGGGAGGGGGGAGGCAAAAGGAGTTTGTTCTTGTTGTTTTTGTTTGTTTGTTTGTTTGTTTGTTTTTTGGAGGGGAACCTGGGAAAGGGAAAATTTACATGTAAATAAAGAAAATATCTAAAAAAAAAAAAAAAAAAAGCCTAGTGCATGCTTTTACAATCAGTATGAGTTTATATGTGCTACTGCCCTATTGTGCCCAGAAAACAGTGTTTCTTTGTAATGCTCCCTCTGTGGTTCTTATACTCTTTCTGCTTTTTCTTTGGCTATGATCTCTGAGCCTTGTGGGAAAGAGTGTATTATAGACATTCCATTTAAGGCTGAGCACTTTGGAATCTCCTATTGTTTAGATTTTGACCAGTTGTAGGACTCTGTGATAACTGCAAATTTATACAAGAAGAAGCTTTTCTGATGAGGGTTAAGAAATGCACTAATCTATGGATGTAGCAATAAGTCATTATGAGTCTGTTTGATAATATGTCTATGTGTCTATGCAGCAGAATAATAGTAATAGGTTCTCCCTTAGGGTCTATGACCAGTCAAACTACATGTTCTTGGCCACGATAATGCTGCCAGATATGGACTCCATATCATGGAGCAGGCCTTAAATCTAACAGGAAAATAATTGATTACTACCATAACTTTCATGTCACTATTGCACCAGGGGGTATATCATGCCAGGACAGTTATCATTGTAACTTATAGTTTTTTTTTAAAATATATCCTTTCATATAGATTAAGTTTAATACTGCTTTAAAATGTTAATATCTTCTATCAGCCTTCCAAAGCCAATCTGTAAAAATATGTAATTGTCAACCAGTTATGTGTCTTGTATGAAAAGGTGGAAATTCTGTGCTTGTCATGATTTCCTACTTCATCAGCCAGATCAACTTCTGCTCGTCCTTTAATCTCTTCCATCAAAACTGTTTTTTCTTTTATGATATATTTTTCATAACTAATATTTATGAATTATATTTCAATGTTTTGTTTACATTTATTTATTATTTATTTATTGTTTACCTCCTATATCCTCAGTTTCTTTTAATATTATCTAGCATTGATGCTTAGTTATTCAATTTATTAATATATCATGCTATAAATTATGAAATCAATAATTGCAAAGTCTATTGATACTATTGATAAACATCCTATTTTGATGTCATTTCAGAAACTGAAAGCACCCAAATGGAAAAGACACAAGGTTAGATATAAATTCCTCTCATCCATTTTCATAAAATAATAGTAATTGTATTCAGGTACCTTAAAACAAAATTATTTTACCTAAAATAATTGATATGCCAATCAATAATTATTTTTGTCTATTAAGGACTTCTTTTAGCATACAGGATTTTTGTTGTTTTCTACTTAGATTACAGTATGCGCTTCAGAGTAAAGACACTTTGTGGAAAAGTAACTCATCCTATGAAAAGTGTGTAGAACTGCATTTCAATTCATCAGAAAAAAATAAATCTAGAGAAAATTGTGTTTAGGATAGAAGATCTGTTGAAACTCCTTTTTTAAACTTAAGCCCCAATGTGTTTTGTTTTTGTAAACGTGGTACATGGTATAAGCTAATCTTATCACTTCATATTTTTACATTTCTTACATTCATAAGTACTATATTTACATCGTGTCCACCCCACCATCTCCCGGTTCGAACTCTTTCAGCACTGCCCCCACCCCACGACTCCCTCTTAAATTCATGATCTCTTCCTAATTATTATATGTTCATTCATGGCACAATAAACTTAGCCAACTATCCATGGCTGGTGAGTCCATGGGTTCTAAAGGATGATGCGATTTTCCTAAACCAGTATAATTTTTATCTGCCTTCTAAATACTTATCCATATGCCCACATATAGGTGTAGCCTTTACCCCTCATCAAAGTCTCAATATCTTAAATGCTTCCAATAAGTCTCTTACAAGTTTTCCCCTCATCCAAGTCTACTCTCAGGAAATCACCCGAAAGAACTTTAAAGAATTGTCCTTAGGCTAAGGCTCCATATTCAAAATTAAATGGTTTCTTAATTGTTTTCTCTTACTATTGTTTTCTAGGAATGTTTTACTTTAGTTAGACAAAACTCATGATACTCATTATTCAAATCATCATGAAATAAAGCATGTACATTCATGTTCTTTTTTGTACTCCTTTTATGATTCTCAAGATCAAAGGTTTGTGAAATTGTACATTCATTATAAGCAGTCAAACTGAAAAATGTAATTTTTTATTTATTCTGTTTTATTTGGACAAGGTCTTGCAAGAGAACCCACACCATTCTCTTACTATTTTTAAGGCAACATATAAAGTAGTGGATTTTACTATGGTATTTTTCACACATATAGACCATTATGCTTTAAATCTAATTCTCAAATTCACTTTTAATAAAATTCAAGGTATATTTTTAACTCTATGATGAGGACTATCTGGGTAAGGAAAATGAACTTTGCTTAAAACTGGGAAATAGACCATTATGATCTTTACCTTCTAACCAACTTTGACTTTTGCTGGACTTGCTCTAAGCAAAGGTCAGAGACCTTATGATATATAGTTTACCAGTTTGTGATAATATACACATTTCCATACTTTATGACAATCTTAATTTTAAGGGTTATTTATTTATTTTATGCATGTGAGTACATTGTAGTTGTCTTCAGAAACACCAGAAGAAATTGGTGTGAGTCACCATATGGCCACTGGGAATTGAACTCAGGACCTTTGGAAGAGTAGCTAGTGGTCTTAACCGCTGAGCCATCTCTCTAGCCCAACAATATTATTTTTAATTATTGAGTGTGTTCTACTAACCAGTTATACCCTTCCATGGCCTATGCAGAAACAAAATAAACTTTTCTTTTCCTCTAAAACTGAATGTACAGTGAGCTTCTTCTGGAAGTATATTTTTCTCTTAAGAATTTTTTTAGAGTCTCAGTATTTAGCCTCAAACAAATTTAAATATTAGTATGAACATTTCATTAATTTTTAAAATTAAACCTTTTTTACTTATTCACTTTATGTCCCACTCATTGGCCCTCTCCTAGTTACCCCTTCCCACATTCCTTCCCCCTGCCCCATCTCCTTCTCCTCTGAATGGGTGGGGGCCCTCTGGGTATACTCCTACCTCGGCACTTCAAGTCTCTGTAAGGCTAGGAGCTTCCTCTCCCACTGAGGCCAGACAAGGCAACCCAGCTAGAAGAACAAATCCCAGGTACAAGCAATGGCTTTAGGGACAGACCCCTCTCTACTCGTTTAGGACCCACATGAAGGCCAAGCTGCATGTCTGCTACATTCTTATGGGGAGGCCTAGGTCCAGCCAGTGTATGTTCTTTGGTTGGTGGTTCAGACTGAGAGCCCTAAGGGTCCAGGTTAGTTGACTCTATTGTCCTTCCTGTGGAGTTCCTATCTCCATCAGGACCTGCGATCCTTCCTTCTATTCTTCCATAAGAGTCCCCAAGCTCCATCCACTATTTAGCTATGAGTGTCTGCATTTGTCTGAGTCAGCTGTTGGGTGGAGCCTCTCAGAGGACAACATGCTTCTGTCAACAAGCATAACAGAGTATCATTGATAGTGTTAGGGGCTAGTGCTTGGCCATGGGATGATTATTGGTTGGCCATTTCCTCAGTCTCTCCTCAGCTGTGACTGCATTTCTTGTAGACAGGATAATATTTGGTGAAAGTTTTGTGGGTAGGTTGGTGTCTCTAATGGTCCACTGGTATTCATGACTGAATACAAGAGGTAGGTAGCCTCTTCAGGTTCCATATCCCCAGTGCTATGAATCACAGCTAAAGTCACCCCCATTCATTCTTGGGCACCTGCCTAATCCCAAGTCTCTCTCTTGACCTGGAAATGCTGCCCCCCACACCTCCTCATCCCCTTCAGTTGCAGATTTCCACTCATTTTCATAGCCATTTGGCCATCTCTTTGATCCTTCCCCACATCTGATTCTGAATACCCATGACCCTCCCCATCCTCCTGCCTTCCCAGTGCCCTCCCTTCATCTGTCTCTTTTTTTAAAAAAAAAAAGATTGTTTAGTATTTTCTATATTTACATTTCAAATGTTATCTCCTTTCCCTGTTCCCCCGCCCCACCAGAAGCTCCCTATCCCATCTCCCCTCCCTCTGCTTATATGAGAGTGTTCCCTCACCGCCCCCCACCTATGCCCACCTCCCACCCTCTAATTCCCGTACACTAGGGTAGCACATCTTTACAGGACCAAGGGCCTCTACTCCCATCGATGCCCAACAAGGCCATCCTTTGCTACATATGCAGCTGGAACCATGGGTCATACTCCTTGCTTGCTAGTTTAATCCCAGGGAGCTCTGGGGAGTCTGGTTGGTTGATATTGTTGTTCTTCCTATGAGTTGCAAACCCCTTCAGCTCCTTAAGTCCTTTTTTTTAACTCCTCCATTGGGGACCTCATGCTCAGTCCAATGGTTGAATGTGAGCATCCACCTCTGTATTTGTCAGGTACTGGCAGAGTCTCTCAGGAGACAGCTATATCAGGCTCCTGTCAGCATGCCCTTCTTGGCATCCACAATAGTGTCTGGGTTTGGTGTTTGTATATGGGATGGATCCCCACATGGGGCAGTCTCTGGATGGCCATTCCTTCAGTCTATGCTCCACACATTGTCTCTGTATTTGTTCCTGTTAGTATTTTGTTCCCCTTTCTAAGAAGGGCCAAAATATCCACACTTTGATCTTCCTTCTTCTTGAGCTTCATGTGGTCTGTGAATTGTATCTTGGGGATTCCAAACTTCTTGGCTATTATCCACTTATCAGTGAGTACATACCATGTGTGTTCTTTTGTGATTGGGTTACCTCACTCAGGATGATATTTTCTAACTCCATCCATTCTTATGACTATTTTATTCCCCCTTCTAAATAAGATTCAAGCTTCCTTCTTGTTTAGCTTCTTTGGATCTGTGGAGTGCAGCATGGTACCTATGGGTAATATCCACTTATAAGTGAGTCTATACAATGCTGTCTTTTGGGGACTGGGTTACCTCACTCAGGGTGATATTCTCAAGTTCCATCCATTTGCCTGCAAAATTCATGATGTCTTTGTTTTTTAATAGCTGAATAGTATTCCCTCGTGTAGATGTATCACATTTTATTTATCAAAATCTTCCATTATTAAGCAAGAGTCAACTGTACTTTAAAATGATGAGGTAATTTCCACTAGGTTTCCAGTTTAATCTTGTGTAAATACATAAAGTAGGTAAGCTAGTTGTGAATTTCTGTGGAAACAAAGAAATGTATGAGGACTGAGAAACAGATTCTTTTTGAGACAGGGTTTCTCTGTGTGGCAAAGTTTGTCCTAAAATTCTCTCTGTAGAATAAATAGGCTGGCCTTGAACTCAGAGATCAGCTCACCTCTGCTTCACAAATGCTGGGGTCAAGGAGTACACCACCACTGCCCAGCTGAGAAACTGATTTGATTACAGTAGGTATCAAACACTGACGTTCCTCCAAGAGAAAATCAAATGTAAATTTTCAATAAAATTTTATTGACAGGCATTGGGAGGGGGGAGGCAAAAGGGGTTTGTTCTTGTTTTTGTTGGTTTGTTTGTTTGTTTGTTTTGGAGGGGGAAATGGGAAAGGGAAAATGTACATGTAAATAAAGAAAATATCTAATTAAAAAAAATTTTATGTAGAAATATAATGGCTTTAGGGGATGGAGGAAGTGAAAATGAATCTAGAATAGAATCTGATATTAATGCTTTCCCCAAATGAGGGTAATGTAATTATTGTCTGGGTTTTAATGTATGTTTTTCTTTGCAAAACCTGAGATCAAATTATAGACTTCGGGGTGTTAGGCAAATGATTTAACAATAACATGCACCCTATGTTTCTAGACCTAATATGTTTCTATATAGAAAATATTATTTTCCCTATCTATAAAATAGTTAGAATTTCTGTTTGGTGTCAGTCTAAGGCTAGGGTTAGATGAAATACTTAAATTATTTTTTGAAAGGCATTATTTGTGTCTAACAAATAACTGTCATTGTAAAAGCAAATCACACAAGAAATTACTTGCAAACTAGATAGCTGAGAGAAGATATATCCAGACCATATAAAGTGCACTTACAATTCAATACTTAGAGGATGAAACACCCAACAGCAAACAAAGACTTGAATAAACATCTCTCAAAGAAGACATCCAAAATGTCAAAAACTATATTAGAGATGTTTGACTTTATTAGTTACAATGAAATGCACATTAAAACAACAGTGAGATGTTATCATAAATTGACCCCAAAGTTCCTCAAAGGCGAAAGATAGCAAGTGTCATAAGCAATTTGAACTGATAAGATGATAAACTAAGACAATTATTCTGGTAAATAGCCCCAAGCTGTCTTGTAAAACCTGAACAAATACCTGCTCTGAATGTAGCAATTTTATTCTCAGCTACCCAGCCAATGTGAATTTTCTTTCATGATCAACAAAAGGTATGAACAAGAATGGACACTGCAGGCCTATTCAAATCAGTTGAACCCTGAACTCAAATTCTTATCAGCACTATGAATAGATACATGTTTATGAACCAAAAGTATACACAAAAGAGTGCATAAAAATGATTCAATTCTCTGACAAACACATATAGGGACCACTAGTATATAATGCTATGAGTCAGGATGTAGTTACCTTTAAAAAGGAGTGATGGAAGGAAATGTGAGGATGGCTTTTTAGATGTGAACTTTATACTGTTTTGTTTTTCTTGTTTCTTTTCCATTTGATAGCTGTTACATGGGGATGTTCAATTCATGGATGTTTCTTGAGCTGAAAGGTAACATTTTCTCCACTACTTTCCAGGTGTGTTATGCTTCAATGAAATTTTTGAAAAAAAAAACACATTTTTGGGCTCTAAATTCCCCAGTTTGTCCTAGTATTGGTTGGCTAACACTATCTGGCACGAATTAGACCATTGTTTGAGTGGCTTATCATCTGAATATGGATTAATAAGTACCCAATTGGGAGCAACTGGTATAGCTCAGTGGTAGAATACATGCCTAGCATGTGAAATACCTTGAGTTCAAGCTTCAAACGGATTTACTCTCTCTTGTGGGACTCTGTGTGGTTCAGTTAATGAATAAATTATTGTAAAGTCAGTTAATGAAAGGAGCTTGTCTGAACAATGTATCATTTTGTTGAATTATCTCAAGAGGCAGTACCTCATTATAGTTATTAACACATGCTATATACTTAAAATGTACTTAGTAGATCTTAAATGGTAACATGACAAAAACCACAAGTAGGTATTGGGGATTATAAACATATTCATTAGTTTGATTGCATTGATTATTCAAAATATGCATATATATCAAACCATTACTTGATATATATCACAACAAATATATCATATATTTATATTAACATATAAAAACAAATAAATACATATAAATAAAATAGC
>JADRCD010018194.1:0-25707 GCA_019843815.1 Montemys delectorum
TTCCTCTTTTAAAGCAGAAACTTTGTAATCATCTCATTTTATTTTTTCTTTACTTTTTAAATGACCATTTACTATTTCTTTTAATTCACATATTTTAGAATCCATGTAATTTATTTAACATAAAAATTCTTCTGCTTAATCCAGATTGTCACAAAAACCAGGATCCCCCTTTTTTTTTTTTTTTTTGGTTCCTGTTTTTTTTTTATTTACATGTAAATTTCTCCTTTCACAGGTTCCCCTCCAAAAAACAAACAAACAAAAACAACAAGAACAAACCCCTTTTGCCTCCCCCCTCTCCATGCCTGCCACCCCACCCTCTCCCACTTATTGGTCCTGGCATTCCCCTACACTGGGGCACAAAATCTTCACAAGGCCGAGGTCCTTTCCTCCTATAGATGATCGAACCTCCTATAGATGATCAAATTCGCAGTCCTCTACTATATACATGCTGCCAGTACATTCAATCCCACCCTGTATAGTCCTTGATTGGTGGTTGGGTCCCTGGGAGCTCTGAGGGTACTAGTTAGTAATTGTAAAACCCTAATTCTTTAAAAATATTTTTTTTGTCTCTATGTGTGCACATGGATCTTTGTATGTGCAGTGTGTGTGTGTTTGTGTGTGTGTGTGTGTGTGTGTGTGTGTGTGTGTGTGTGTATGTATTGAGGCTTGGAGTTGATATCTGAAGTCTTCATCAATTACTCTCCACCTTATTCGAGGTCTCAGTTGAATGCAGGACTTACTTACCTATATTACTAATGTAACTAGCAAGCCTGCTTTAAGGATCCTATGCCTCCTTTCTGAGCACTAGATTTATAGGGAGGTTACTGTGCTTGCCCAGCATTTACATGGGTTCTGACTACACAACTTCTTGTCCTTAAACTTGAAGGCAAGTTTATCTATTGAGCCATGTTTCTAGCCCCTAATTTTTTTTTGTTGAGCTGTTTTAAGAGATAAATTACTAGAAGTGAAATTAGCTGGCCAAAGATTCTAAGCATTTTCATTCTGATGAACTTACTGAAAGAATTGTATACCATTTGCCTTCATGCCCTGACACTTTCTTAAGTATATTGGAATTTGTCATCAGTCAAACATCTTTCAGAGATTACAAAGTGACTTCCTACTTGGTAAATGAATCTGTTCATTCTTAATTTTAAGAATTCTTATAATTTATAACATGTAATGAAAAGGAGTAACTAAAGCTTAGGACCTGTGCTGGCCAGGTAGAAGAATTATAAGCCTGATAATCCAGCACAAGCTTGCCCACATAGGCCTGGGAATGAGCAAGCAAGCTGTTGAACATTCTGGGAACTAGCAGGCCAAGAAGAGATAGATAGGACATGTCTGAGTGGGCTCTGGCAAGCAGGGACCTGTCTGGGCAAGATGACCCAACTGAATGATGAGGTATGGTTGGAGGCCAGCCAGATGCCCTACTGCCTCAATACCACCCTTAGTAATTTCCCTATGCTCTAATCTGCACGTATTCTAGCTGGATTTGAATTAGCCAATTATGTATTGCTATGCTAATTCCTTTGTTCCCCTAGACCTCCTTCCTATAAAAACTCCTAACCCCTGAGCCTCGAGGTCCATCCCTCTGTCTCCTGCGTGAGATATGGGTCCACCCGGAGCTCCGATATTAAAACTACCTCGTGTGTTTACATCAAGATGGTCTCTCGTGTTTCCTTGGGTACACGTTCTCCTGGGACTTGAGTGAGGGTCTCCCTACGGGGGTCTTTCAGTAACACTTTGTTGCCACTACCTTCTTGAAGTTCTCCTGTCTTGGTTCATGATTTGACATTATTTAGTTCTCTTTCTACCTCCGACTGATTGTTCCTTGAATGTCTGAAATGTAGCCTTCTTAAGGTTGTGTTCAGTCCCTGCCAACATATGAATAAACTACAAACCACTTTCTCTAGCTCTGACTTCTTAAATTGAAAATAAAATTATTTTCATACACTATGTTCTAATCATGGTTTCCTGCCTCATTTCCTCGATCCTTCTCACCTCCCAACCATCCAACTCCAACTCCCCACCTTCTTTCTCTCTCTTAAGAACACAAATAGGCAAACAAAATACACAAAGATAAAACAAAATGAAGAAACAAAAAAGACACTAAGAAAGAACACCAGAAATGTACACATACACACAAACAAACATACGAAATCCTTAAAACCTCAAAATTGGAAACCATATATACAAGCAAAAGACCAGTATATGTTAAAAAGTGGAAAGGCAAACAAAACAATATGAGATTTTCAAAACCTCCACAAATACCTTTGCATTCATTTTATATTGACCTTGTTCTGCTGGCCATGGGGCCTCCTCTTACTGTTGTTTGTATACCCTCAGTGAGATTCCCATGAAGAAAGGAAGTTTTTCTTTGTGAGTGATTGTTAATTGGAGATAGTATCTTGAAAATGAGGACTCCACTCTGCTGTCCATCTCAGCACTGGGACCTTGTCTGGTTTTGATCTGTGCAGGCTCTGTGCATGCTAACACAGGCCCTGTGAGTCCATGTGTGCACCTGAGTTCTTTATTAAGCTCTAAACATCCATTGCTTGTTCTTGTACCATGTAGACACTATATGTACAAGTGAATTAATTTCCACACTTCAAATCTGATAATACTATTGTCATTTCTAGAGTTTGAAAACTATAGGGGGACATATGTCAGATCCTTTTGCCTTATTCCATCTGTTCTGCTGGTTGTCGTATTACATGAATTCTAATTCTTTTACAACCTGTGTTTTTTTCATATTTTTGTATGATTCTTTCATTTAACAATTATTTTTAGAGAACTGTCATGTGCTTAGCCCCAAGGGTACACCAGGAGCACGACAAAAATCCTGGACATTAAATTAGAGATGATATTTTATTGAGGGAAATTATGCAAGTATGAAAGTAAGGCATGCAGAATGTCAGATAAAAAGTTATCTGTTGAAGAATTAGGGAAAGTCAAAACAGGGTGTATATGTATGTACAATTAGTCCTGTGATGCTAACTAAGAAGGTAACATTTAGGTAAAGACTTGAAGGTAGTTAGAAGAGAAGCCCACAGACTGGTAGAGAATGAGGGTACATTCCATATGGAAGAGCTAGCAGGTATAAAGGCTTTAAGAGAGAAAAAAGAAGTGCTCAGAAAGAACAGAGTATTTAGTGTTAATGTATCAGAATGACAGAAAGGAAGGGTAGTGGGGTGGGACATCAGATGTAAAGTGAAAGGACGAGATCTTGTGACGATTTTCATGTCGTGCTGTGAGTGAAATGGGAAACCATTTGGGCAAAAGAATGAGCTGACATGATTCATTATTAATGTAACTGTGGCTGCTGGTTTGAAACTAGATTGTATGAAGTCAAGGTTAGAGGCAGAAAGCAAGTAGGGAGGTGTTTAGAGGAAATGAAATGATAATGCTTTGGACCAGGGGTAGTAGTAATGAAAGACTGTTGGATTCTACATTGAATATTGCTGCAATATGAGATTTAAGAGGAAAGAAGGTCATCAAAGATGACTTCAAAATTTTGGTCTGAAGTGAAAAAAAATAAGTCCCCCCCCATTTTGATTTTTACTTTTTTGGAGCTAGGGACTTTGGAATTCACTTATGTAGCCCAGGCTGATCAGAGTCATGATGATCCTGCTACTTCAGCTTCCAAGTGCTAGGTTTACAGGCACAAGCCATTTACACCCAGCTGAGTTATTCAATTACTTTTATGTATTTACTCTCTTATAAATCCCCAAATATTTAATTCTGTTCTACTCTGTTCTGTTGCAATTCTTAATTACTTTTTACCCAGGCTATGTCAATATTCTTGATAAATATTCAGTGGTCAATCTGATCATCCTCTCCCAGCCTCTCTCCTTAATCTAGTACATCCTCAATAAAGTGGAGCACTTTATTCTGTTTCAAATCTTCTACAGTTTCCAGTTGCATTTAAGTCAACAGGCAGACTCTTCTACTTTGCATTAAAAAACTTTCATAATATGTGCTAAACCTAT
This sequence comes from Montemys delectorum, assembly GCA_019843815.1. Taxonomy (NCBI): domain Eukaryota; kingdom Metazoa; phylum Chordata; class Mammalia; order Rodentia; family Muridae; genus Montemys; species Montemys delectorum. Next base: position 3,990 of record JADRCD010018194.1, read on the forward strand.
TTAACCGGCTTTATCCTTTATTATTTCCATATGTCTTTCAAATTAAAATGGCTTGCTGTCTCTATGAAGTTAGTGTTTATCAACACCTCCAGTTATAAATCATGCTTAGTTGATATAACATGGTGGTTAGGAGCATAGACTCTAGCTGAACATTCCAAGTTTGAATCATGTCCCTATATCTCATTGTATTTTGATGCAGTTTACTTTACCTCTCAGGTTTCTATCAGTCGAATAAAGACAATAGTTGTCTACTTCATAGAAATGTTTGGGGAATTAAATGGGTTTATATGTCCAGCACTTGAACAATGCCTGACACATGTTAAGTTATCAAAGTTGTTGTTAGCTCTTATTGTTGCTATTACTAATACCATTATCTTTTCCTACCATTCTCATATAGGTAAGAATTTTATTCTGTATACTGATCTATTTGCAAGACCTTTTGCAAGTAATGAACAGTTAGTAAATAAATGATTGCAGTTTCCCTGGCCTGAGATTCCAGTTGCTGCTGCCACTTCTCCACATTCTTTTAAGAACCTTATGAACCTACAAAGCTCATCATGAATGACATTTATTCCATAGAATTCTCTGTGATTTTTCTGATTCTTATTCCAAACTAAATTTAACCTCTCATTTCTCTGAATTCCTGAAATATCTTGTTTATGCTTCTCTTACATCCTTTACTTTCCATTGCCTTTCATCTTAGTCATTTGTATCTAATCTTGCTTACCAGATATTAAGGTCTTAAAGCACGTACTGTGTCTTACTCATTTTTGTATTCTCTGTGGTGTTAGCATAATGCCTTGAACATGGTAGATGCTCAATAAACTTTTGCTGATTGAATTGAATTGAATTCATTCTCCTATTTATATGCTTAGTTTTATATGAGTTTTTAGATTTCTAAGTCATGCTTCCAAAGTATTAAATCTCTATGCAATTTACTTCTTAGGTATCCTAAGTATTCAAGCTTAGAAAGACTATTTATATGCAGTTGCAGAAGAAGAAAATTTGTCTTTGCCAAACCTTCTTCAGATGGCCTGAGGATTTGTGCCAGATCACAAAATTGTTCTAAGTCAGTGAAAGGGGAAGTTTGTTAAATATGGTAATTTACAGCTGAAATTCAGTATTCTAATAAATATTCACCTAAAAACCCAGATGGAGGAAAACAGCTTTTGTGCAGACGATAAAATGTATAGTGTAAAATATATGCACTTAAGCTCATGTACTTACAGGATAAGCTCCTCAAATACTAACTCATAATTTTATTTACTCATCATTACTCTTAAATCATCATTTTTAGATTTATTAGCTAACATCTGTGGAGAGGCAAATTATAAATGCTAAGAAAGTTCACAGAAGATAGTAGGAGGGAGAGACTACTGACTCCAATCTAAAAGACAGAAAAATTAAAACCCAGGTGAAGAACCTACAGCAGTGTGGAACTAATAGCTCCACAGAGCTTAACGAGGGCTTGAGGGCATCAGTGCCTTACAACAATGCAGTGATTGATAAATTGATGTTCATAATGATTCATAAAAACATTAAGTTGATACCTAGCATATTATAATGATGAGATAAGCAATGGGGATTAAGTGTTCAGCTTTCATCCAGAAGATTAAAGTACGGATCATATTGTATATAAAATAGTAAATGCTTATCTAGCTAGTTAGATAACTCATTCCTGAGTTAAATTTAAAATTCCTGCTTTTTATACATCCCTTTCTGTACCAATCCCTCTAACTAGAATTGAAATGCAATGGTAAAGCAGCACGAGGCAGTAAATCCATAAAAATGAATTGTTCATTCACACTACATTTATAACATAGGAAATACGATTATAGAACAGATGTTGACTGATTGAAATGCTGTATGCTCAATCATGTTAGTGTTTATTTGATAAGGAATGCCATTTGTTTAGCTTTGCTCATTTATTTAGTGACTGTGGTCTGGAATTTGATTAGATGCTGTCTGGCTGTATATCTCTACCCACCAGAATCCTCAGACAGTATTAGCTTACAAGAGAATGGAGAAGTTACAGCCTTTTAACTTTGAGAATGAAAATAGGAAGACAGTTTTGTCAATTTAAACATCTTTGTTTTTCTGTATTTCACTTATGTATTGGTACCACAATGCAGATGTGACTAATAGTCTGGCAATAGTCCTTTCTTGTTTAACTTTATACTGAAAATTGTATCTTTCTAAAAGTCTTTTCAGTGACAACCAGGGAGAGAGAGAACCAAGAATATTTCCTGAAATGAACTAATTTACAGATGATGTGTTTCTGAATCATGGAAAAGACTAAAATTTAATTGTAAAGCTACTGTGATACTAAATAGCTCCTATATTTGAAATAAATTACTCAACTAATTTTTGATCTCCCTTGGAGACAGCAAATGTCTTTTCTGCGGCAGCGAGATTACAGTAAATGATTTCATGGGAACATTTATTCAGATGCTTTATTTTATTAGCGGATAATTCCTATGCTGTTATGATATACAATGTAGTATAATAAATATTTGAATGAATAGATTTAGAAAGCAGGAAATTTGGAGTAAGCATTTCAAAACAAGGGGTAACTTCCATTTCTAGAAGTAATATGTATATGAAGCTATTTTGTGATACATTATAAAAATCCTATTAGAGTGAAATAAAAATTAAGAACTTATTTATGTAAAACGTTTCAGGAAGAATTTTCTTTATATTTACAAAAAAGATAAATAAGTTTCTAACACACCACTGAAATATTTCTGTGTGATTTTCCATCTTTAAAAGGTTAGAAAGGGTCATTTATCATCATCATTATTATTTTACATCTTATGTATTTGTTCTTGTATTGTGTGCATGCTTGTATTTGTGAGTATGTATGTGTCTGTCTGTCTGACAGTCTCTCTGTCTCAGGGTCTCTCTCTCTGGTGTGTGTGTCTGTGTGTGTGTGTGTGTGTGTGTGTGTGTGTGTGTGTGTATGTGTGTGTGTGTGTGTTGGTATTTTGCTAAAATGCATGTGTGGAGGTCAGAGAACAACGTGAGAGAATTGTTCCTCTCCTCCCACCATATATGTTCCATGGATTAAACTCAGGTCATTAAGTTTGGTGGAAAGCACCTTTACCAGCTAGCGAAGCAATCTCACTGGCCTAGGAAAGAGTTTTTAATGGTTGCCAATAAATAGCAAGTATTGTTGAACTGAAGCCAGGCCTGTTGACATGTCTGTCATCCCAGAACTTGAAAGGCTGAGGTAGAAAGATTGTGGCTTCCAGATCATATACAATCTGGTATATATAAGAAAACAAATCTCTGGCTCAAACAAAACAAAGCAAAACAAAACAAAACAATTTGGTATATTCTTTAAAAACTGCAGAGTAAAATGGAAGAAAGTGCAGAAGAATATGTATATTATATAAACAGTATTTTAGTGCAGATTTTGAAGTTTCTTATATAATCTCTGTCTTAGGATTTCCATTGCTGTGAAGAGACACCATGACAGAGGCAACTCTTATAAAGGCAAACATTTAACTGGGTCTGGCTTACAGTTTCAGAGGTGTAGTCCGTTATTATCCTGGCAGGAACCATGGCAGCATGTAGCCAGATGTGGTGTTTAAGAAGGAGCTGAGAATTATGTATCTTTATCCACAGGCAACAGAAGGAGACTGTGTGGCACACTGGGCACAGCTTGAGCATAGGAGACCTCAAAGCCCACCTTTACAGTAACACTCTTCCTCCAATAGGGCCGCATCTACTCCAACAAGGCTACACTTCCTAATAGTGCCATTCCCTATAGGCCAAGCATCAAAAATATAAGTCTCTGGGGACTATACTTATTCAAACCACCACAATCTCTAAAAAGAAAGTTAAAATTTATTTATTTTAAAACTAACAATAGGGACTGGAAAGATGGTTTAGAGGACAAGAGCACTGAATGTTCTTTTAAAGGACACATGTTTGATTCCCAGCACCCACATGGAAGCTCACAACCATCCATAACCTTAGTTGCAGGAAACCCACCACCCTCATCTGGCCTATATGGATAGATACCAGGCATGCATATAATGTACAGACATAAAGTTAAAATTAAAAATAATAAAATTAATAATAATAAACAAATGCATGTTAACACAAATAACGTCTTAATGAAAAATAACTGTATATTCTATTGCATAGCAATAACATTGTTAAATTCAACGTCATTTCTTTTTCTGAATGATGGTGAGACTATAATGTCCATTTGTATAATTTAATATCTGTTGCCTTATGCCAAGTTAAAGCCCCAGCAGTTTTCTCTGCGCCCACTTTAAAAATAAGAATGTATTAAGATATTTAGTACCATAAAATTTATTCACTGAAGCAGTATTGCAACTGTCAGATTGTTTTATAGTGGCAACTATGGATATCCAATTACACCACACCCCTTTCTTTTCTCTTAAGACATTGTCTTGCTATTATATAGCCCAGGTTAGCCTCACTGTCTGTCCTCCATTATAACTTCCCAAGTGTTTGCGTTACTGGCATGCATGGTCACAATTGGCTACTTCCACATTTCAAAAAATTATATCTATCCCAGTGAGTCCAAAATGATATTTCAATTGTGGTTTTGATTTTTATTCCCTAAATGATAGTGATGTAGATCATCTTTTCATGCAAGAATTATCTCTTTGTGTGTGTTCTTTGGATAAATTTATATTTAAGTCCTCTACCTGTTTTTCAATCGAACATTTACTTTTTATTATTGGGCTATAATTTTAGAGCTTCTAAGGATGTTTGTAGTTTCGCTCTTACATTTAGATCTCATCATCATCACTATCATCACCACCAACACCACTGCCCCTCCCCATCATCAGCATCAGCATCAGCATTAGCAGCCACAGGAGCAGCAGCAGCAGCAGCAGCAGCAGCAGCAGCAGCAGCAGCAGCAGCATGATCATTTTGAAACAGGATCTGGATATGTAGTCTAGAGTATCATTGAACTTCTTATCTTTCTCAGCCTCTCAATTGCTAAAATTATAGGTGTGTATCATTGTACCTAGCTGCAATCCATTAGTTATTAAATTTTTGTGTATTATAATAAAGGTGTCTGTAATAGCTAATTTTTATTGTCAGCTTAATGGGGTTTAGAATCACCATGGAAATGTCTCAGGGTACATCTATGAAGGTGTTTCCAGAAAAGTTTGACAGATCACAGAAGACTTACTCTAAATGTGCATGGCACTATCCCATTGGCTGGGGTTCCAGACTGAATAAAAAGGAGAAAGGGAACTAAGTACCAACATTTGTTTCTATTTCCTGACTGCGAATACTATACGATGAGCACTTTTGGCTTCTGCCATCTTGATTATCTCACTACAAGGGACTGTATCTCCAAACTATACCAAAACAAACTCATAAGTCTTTTTGTCAGGTGTTTTGCCATAGCAACAAAAAAGTAACTAAAATGTGTCCATATTCATTATTTTGCTACAGTTGTTTGAAGATTATTTTTCTCCTTCTGAGTTGACCTGGTATCTTTGTAAAAACATTGATTGTAAATGTGAGAACTTGTTTCTGCACCCTCACTTCTACTCCAATATACATATTTTTTGTGGCTGATATATACGGTCTTTGTCTAAAGTGTATTTTTTGCCAGGAAGTGGGGGTGCATGCCTTAAATCCCAGCACTTGAGAGGCAGAGGCAGGTGGATTTCTGAGTTCAAGGCCAGCCTGATCTACAGAGTGAGTTCCAGGACAGCCAGGGCTACACAGAGAAACCCTGTCTCGAAAAACCCAAAATAAAATAAAATAAAATGTAGTTTTAGTTTAAAATAGTGTGTGCCACTATGTATGGATGTACATACGAGTGTAGATATTCCAGAAGGCAGAGATATTGAATTCCCTGGAGCTGGAGATTGTGAAGGAAATTGTGAGCCACCACTGTAGGAGTCTGGGAACCTAACATGATCTCCTGAACAGGCATACACTCCCAAACACTGAGCCATTTCTTCAGCCTCTGTTTATGGATATGGATATTGATATATGGATATAGGTATATTCTTCTGGCAGTAGGGCACTCGATTACTTTGTAGTTTTTCTAAGATTTATTTTTAATCATGTGCATAAGTGTATGCTTGTGAGTATATACCACGTGTGAATACCCTGTAGAGGCCAGAGCTGTCAGATCCTGATGTGAGTGCTTGGAATTGAATTTGGATCTTTTGGAAGAGCAGTATGTCCTCCTGTCCACTGAGAAATCTTTCATGCCTGTACTTTATAGTTTTTAAATTAAAGTTTGCATGTATGGGTATTTTATGTGCACACATGTCATCACCATGTATGTTCCTGGTGCCCATGAAGGCTAGAAGAGGGTGTCAGATTCTCTGAAACTGGAGTAACCAGTTTTCAGCCACCATGTGAGTACTGGGATTCCAACCCTGGTTCTCTGGAAGATCAGCTGGTCCTCTTAATCATTGGGCCACCTTTCTAGCCCTATTTTGTAGTTTTGTACTCAGTTTTAACATTGGAAGTGTGTACTCTTTGTTTTGTTGTTGTTGTTGTTTGTTAGTTTGCTTGTTTGTTTTGTTTTGTTATGTTATCAAGATTGATTTTGGTGCTCTGTGCCCCTGGACTTCGGCGTGAATTTTAAAGTCAACTTCTATAATGATTCTGAGATTTTAGTTGATGGTTTTGCATCTGTAGATCAATTTAGGGGTTTTTGCCACCTAGATAATATTGACATTTATTCTATTAACATGGATATCTTTATTTAATTTTGTTTTACTTGCATTCTTTCAAAAATATTTTGTACCTGTTATTAAAAGTCTATACTTCTGTTTGCAAATGTATTCTTATGGATTTTGTTTTATGTTTGATCTTATTATAAATGGGATTGATTTTGATGGGGCTGAGGATTAAACCTAGGTTCTAGTACTTGCTGAGCAAGAAGAGTTCCATCATGGAGCTTCATCCACAGCCCTATAATAACTTAAAGAAATTCATTTTCTAATAGTTCATTACATCTATAGAAATACAGATAATTTTTTACATTGATTTTTCAGACTTGATGAATTCCTTTATTAGCTTTGGTAATTAAAAAATGAAAAACTTTTCATTGATTCTTTGTGAGTTTTACATCATGCACCCCAGCCTCATCCAGCCTCCATCCCTTCATATCTGTCCTCTGACTTGCAGTCTCTCCCCCCAAAAGAAAATAATAAACAAATATAAAAAAAATAAGCAAAAAAAAACCCATAAAATCTCATTGTGGAAGCTGTAATATCTCACAGTGTGTCCCACACTATACCCTTTTGTCCACACATCTTTACTTACAAATGTACATTGCAATGTGTCATTGGTCTGGTGCAAGGTGTCTGGTTCTGCTTCACAGTCAATATTGGATCCTCATCAGAACTCCTCTTGTATATTCCGTTGTTTCTCTGTGGAGCATCTACAGCTTTGGATCTGCAGGACCAGCTCCTTCATGTGCTCCAGCAATTCATAGATGGGGTAGATGTTGGGTGACTCAGCTCAAAGCCCTGGATCTGAGCCTGGGTGGTAGAGCCTGCCAGCTCTCCTATGCCAACACCACCAGGGTGAGACTTTCAGCACTGCCCCCGCTAGGTCACCCAATACTGTAATCAGCAAGGGGCAGGGCCAGCTCTCCTGGTCTCATGCCCTTGGGTCAGCTCACCTGGCCCCATACCACCAGGGCCAGCTCTACTGTGCTGTCCAGGTGAGGTACGGGGACTGCTCTCTCAAGTGTTGCAGCTGGTGAGGAACAGCTCTCATGATCTCAGGGCCAGCATTCCCACCTGCTGCAAATGTGTGGAGATGAGGAAGTGGGGAGGGCATCTCTTCAGAGCCCACACCATCTCAGGGCAGGCTAGCAGTGAGGCCAGCTCTCCTGTGCTTATGCCTTCTGTGCTGGCTTACCCACATGTGCTGCCTAGGTGAGTGCTGTAGCTGGTGAAGAGCAGGGCCAGCCTTCCCACTCTCATGACCCCCAGCCAGCTTTCCTGACTGCCACAGGTGGCGAGAGGTAAGGGGATGATTGTAATTTTTTTTAAAGTTGAATACTTCATTTTTTTATAATACTCTTGTCATCTGAAAATAGAGATGTTATTTCTTTTTTTCCAAAATGGGTGCTTATTACTTCTTGTTATTTCTTAGTTTAGCTAATAACAGTATGGAGACATCCCTTTGCCTTGTAAAGGGGAAAGTATCTATCTATCTATCTATCTATCTATCTATCTATCTATCTATCTATTTAATTTATTTATTTATTTACATTCCAAAAATTGCTACCCTTTCCATTCCCCCCTCCCCACGTTCTTTGCCCCCTTCCCTCCCCCTACCTCTGAAAAGGTGTCCTCCCACTGCCCTACTCACCCCCACCAACATTCATTTTCCCTGGGGCATCAAGTTTCCACAAGTTTAAGCAAATTCTCTCCCACTGAGGCCATACAAGGCAGTTCTCTGCTATACATGTGCCCAGGGCCACAGACCACCAGCCCATGTATGCTCCTTGGTTGGTGGCTTAGCCTCTGGGAGCTCTGCGGGGTCTGGGTTAGTTGGCACCATTGTTCTTCTTATGGAGTTGCCATCCCCTTCAGCTCCTCAGTCCTTCCTCTAATTCTTCCACATGGGTCCCCAACCTCAGTCCAATGGTTGGTGTAAGTATCTGCATGTGTCTCTACTTGTAGAGCTTCTCAGAGGACAGCCATGCCAGGCACTGTCTGCATGCACAGTATGGCCTCAGTAATAGTGTCAGGATTCGGTGTGTGCAAATGGCATGGATCAAAAGTTGGTTTAGTCACTGTGTAGCCTTTCTTTTAAGTCTCTGCTCCATTTTTGTCCCTGCATTTCCTTTAGTCAGGATACAGTATGATGTTAACTTTGGGTCTTTCCTAGAGTTATTTTTCGGCCATCTGAGGAAGTTCCTTTTATTTTGTTTTAAATGTTTTATTTTATGTATGTGGATGTTTTGCCTGCAAGAATATCTGTGCACCATTTTAATTTGTTAAGTATTTTTTCTTTTTAACTATGAGAATTTTCTTATACTGTCTTGCTGTATAACTCACATTGGCTTCAAACTTTTGATCCTCCTGCTTTACCTTTCTAAGTGCTGGGATTGCAGGCATGTGTTTCCATGCCCAGCTAAGGACATTTAATGTTGTCAACATTTTATATGTTTGTTAAGATATTGTGGTGGTTTGAATAGGTTTGGAAACTCGTGTGTTTGAATGCTTGATCTTAGGGAGTTGCACTCTTAGGAGGTGTGGCCTTGTTGGAGTAAGTTCGTCACTGTGGGGTGGGCTTGGGGTTTTTCTATGCTCAGGTTCCACGCAGTGCAGAAGAGCCCTTCCCCCTGGCTGCCTGTGGAAGACAGTCTCCTCCTGGCCACCCTTGGATCAAGATGGAGAACTCTGGGCTCTTCTAACACCATATCTGCCTGGATGCTGCCATGCTTCCCACAATGATGATAATGAACAGAACCTGTGAAACTGTAAGCCAGCCCAATTAAATAATTAAATAACATTGGCCTTAGTCATGTTGTCTTTTCACAGCAGTAGAACCCTAACTAAGGCAGAAGTTCATGGATTTTTTTTCTTTTATCTATGGTACATTGCATTAGCTGATTTTCTGATAGTAAATGAACATTGTAATACTGGGATAAATTCTACTTGGTGATAATATATAATTATTTCATATATGGTTAGATTCAGTTTTAAAGTATTTTGGTGCTGGGTATGATGCCTTACACATGTAAGCTCAGAACTTGGGAAGTGGAGATTAGAAGATTGCCACTACTGTGGGGCCTGTCCTGGCTATACAGTGAGACCCCCATCTCAAGAAAAACAAACAAGCCCCAAGTATTTTGTTGAGGAATTTTTATGACCATATTCAGAAGTAGCATTTGTTTGTGTTTTTTTTAATTGCTTTTGTCTGATTTGGGTATTATATGGTAATAGACTTATAGAATAAAATAGAAAATGTTTTACCATCTTAATATTTCTTCAAAGAGTTTATGAGTCTTAACTATAATGTTTTTCTGGAATTCATTAATAAAGCTATGGTCTGAGCCTAGGCTTTTCTTTGTCAGTAAATTTTGGATTGGAATTCAATTTCTTTCTTACCTTTATAGCTATACATTTTTTATTTTTCTTCTTAAATAAACATTATCACTTTTTGTTTTTCTAGGAAAATTCCTATTTCATTTTGGTTTTGTATATAGAGTTCAAGTTATTCTTATGTGTGGTCAGTAGTAGTACCTCTTCCTCATTCCAAATATTAATAATTTGAGTTTTTGCTGTATAATTTTTCTATTAAATATACTTAGAAATTATTTGTTTCTTTTTCAGTGATTAATTTGTTTTTGACAATTACACACACATATAACATGTGTGCATGCATGTGCATACAATGTATTTTGATTATTCTACTCCCTTATTATATTATATATGATAAATAATATAATAAAATAATGTGCTTTATTATATTATCTGACTATTTTATCTCTCCACTTATCAATTGCCATCTTTCTATAATAGAAAGCCTAGCATTTTAGTAACATTCTGTCACATTTGTTATCATTTTATAGTATTGTAATAATGGATAAGATGCTCTACAAAGTTACCAAAACACTTTTCAGATTGTGATATACAATCTGTTTGAGCAAAGAAAAAAAGGCAGTTTGATCAGTTTTTATCTTTCTTTTACAAATTTCTATCAGGATTTGCGTTCACTTATTACAAGTAACCTTTGGCTTTATTGTTTTCATTTGAGGAAATAAGAAAATTTTCCTTCTAAATGTTTATCAACAAAAAGTTATTCCTTTTGGAAATAGTAATTGAATTCTGCTGAGCTGTGTGATACTAGAGATGAGCTCAATATTTGGCCTAGGTCTCATTCATTTTCCTGAAAGGAAGAAAATGTGGTGGCACTTCACATGTATCTGGCCAGCAAGTGCAGCATGTATCTGCAGTAGCTCCATTACTGACTTCACCTTGTATATAATGTATAAAGGAGGAATAGTTGAAACATAAAATGGGATCTATGATTAGGTTTTGATAGGTCATCTGTAGCCCAGTCTGATGAAAGTAGGTCGTAAAATACAGTTGTAACACTAATGATAGCAAAATACTCTATATTCCACATTCTATGCAAGTACTGTCTCCTGTTGCAGCCTTGGATCTCACTAGCATTCCTAAAGTCAACTAGGATATATATTAGTTTTTCATGAGACATAGATAGTGAAAACTTCTGAATGGATAAAAAAATGTATTTTCAAGAGATGTGCCCTAGAGAGCTCATGTGCTTCATTATCAATATGAGCTTAAGGGAATTATTCAACCTCTGAAGTTCAGTTTCCCATGTAATAAAATATGGGTAGTATAAAATAGTTGTGAAATTTTAATTTGATAATGTCTAATACTTAAAAATATACAAGTTATTATAAATAGTCTTTGTCAAAATCATTTCTCTTCTATGGTCCATCTAAGATGTTATAAATATATCATTAAAACATTCCTAGGCTGTATTTGAATTTTCGAGATTGGACTATCTGAACTTAAATCTGTTGACTTTAAAAAAATAATAGTTTATTCTCTGAAACAGTCAAACATTTATATAATGTATTTTGAATATATCCATCCAATGCTACCTCTCTCTCACTACCTCTGTGCTTTCCCTTGTCTCCCTCCCTACTTCATGTCTTCCTTTTTTACTGTTATTAATAACTCCCCAAGTCTGACGAGTGCTGTCCATATGTGTATGCCAGGTGTTGTTAAGTATGTGTGCTCAGCTGTCAATGGGTCACCATATCAAACTTTCTGACCCAAATCTGCTGACTTTTTAAGTTTTATTTTTTTCTTTACAAGAGAAGTTATTATCAACAAACCCAACTTGTTTACCTCATCCTGTTATTGAAACATGTTCTGTCCTACTTTGGTTTCTGCCCAATCTCTGGCTACACAAGCATTTTATTTTTCCACCACCTCATGTAATCCTGGTGTGTTCTAGCTAATATTCCCTACTTGCTGCGAATGGAGTAGAATCTCGACTCAATCGAAGCATTTATCCTACCTGAAAAATGTTCAGTTGATTGGTATAGTGCTATGATAACAGAAAGTGTCTCCCAAGAGAGGAAGAGTATTTTAGATTATAATAGGAAAGAGATTTACATCCACTTTGGTGATATTACCAAACTTGTTTATAGACCTAAAGGCTCTTATAATTGACTATATAAAGGTTATATATCTAATTCAGTAATTAGGATAGTAGACATTAATTGAGTTTTCATTATATGATAGGTGCAGTGATAAATGATTACCTGTATCATTTAGTTTAAACCTTACAACAGCTATAAAACTTATTTCTTTTTTTCTATCTTTACAAATGAGTAAATACATGTACATATATTAACACATTAAGGTTTACACAGACGACAATTGGAAGACTGAGGTTTCAAACTGACATGATTCTAGCACTATATTCCTTAACATAGTATATGGTGTCTCTCATGTATGTATTGTGAATGTAGCTTCTACAATATTCCAGAACATTTGTTTCTTAGTCTACCTGGATGGTCCTAAATATGGTCTGTTTATTATTTTCTTAAGGTAACCTTTTCTGTTATTTGAACAATTAAATGTGAGCTGAGAAAGATGTTGAAATAAAACCTGATGCTGTGTATACAGATTAACTCAAAACCAATAATTGTCTGTAATATTAATACCCAGTTCTCACAGTAAACAGGTTATCCTTACCAAAAATAAATAAATCTAAACATGAGAGTTAAATGACATCATAGGTCAAATGGATGTAGCAATCTTCTACCAACAATTCCAGTTAAACACTGCAGAATACATTCATAGAATATCTTTAAAATTAGATCATATATTAGGATGCAGAGTGAGTCCTAACACAGGGAAATTGAAACAATTTATTGTATTCTAGCTGACCACAATAGAACAAAACTAGACATCATGAATAATAGAAACTTTGTTAGTGTACAAAGTTAACATATAAAACATAGTAGCCTTCTTATATTGATAACAAATATGTTTAGAAATAAATCTAAACATGAGAGCAATTTCATTCACAGTTGCTTCAAACAAAGAAAATATCTTGGAACAAAATTAACAAAGAAAATGAAAACACTCTACACAGAAAACTTTAACATGCTGAAGAAATTGAAGATAATACTAGATAATGGAAAAACCTCCCATGTTCATGAATTGGAAAAGTTAATATTGTTAAAATGTCTAGACAACCAAAATGCCTATAGACTCAGTATGATCCCTATCAAAATCCCTATGCCATTTTTCATGGAAATAGAAAAAAAAATCTTAAAATTCATAAATAAATGACCATGGAGAATTAAAGCAATCCTGAGCAAAAAGAATAATATCATGTTTATCACCATACCTGATCTCAAGTAATATAATCAAGTCATGGTAACAAAAACAGCTTGCTGCTAGCACAGAGACAGTTCAAAGGAATAGAATAATGGATCCAAATATGAACTCACACAGCCATAACCATCTGATTTTTGAGAAATATGCCAACAATATACATCATAGAAAAGACATCTTCTCCAACAAATGGTACAGGGAAAACTGGATTCTACAAGTAGATTAATAAAAGTAGATCCTTACCTCATCCCATATAACTATCAACTCTGAATCAAGCACTGAAACTCTGAAGCTGAAAACATAGGGGTACAAATAAGGACTTTCTCAAAAGCACTAAAATTACTCAGAAAATAGTACCAACAGCTGACAAATGGGATTTAATGCAATTACAAATCTTCTGTACTGACAAGGAAAAATATAATTAAATGAACAGATCGTCTATAGAGTGGGGAGAAAATCTTTGCACACAACGTGTCTGGCAGATGAATAATGTTTAGAATATATAAAGAACACCAAATATGAAACAACAAGAAATAAAGCAGGCTAATCATACATCGGCTAATGCAATGAACAGACAGTTCTCAAAAGATAAAATACAAATGGCCAAAATGGTACATATTCACTTGTAAGTGGACATTAGCTTCTAGGCAAAGGATAATCGTGCTACAAATCCATAGACCCAGAAAGGCTGAGTAACATGGAGGGCTCAAAGAAGAATGCATAGATCTCCCTGGGAAGGAGAAATAGAATAGATTTTTGCAGGTGTATTTGGGGCAGATGGGGTTGGGAGCAGGAGGGATCATGCAGGAGGTTATAGAGGGAAAGATTACTGGAAAAGACTAATAGAATTGGGGGGGGCATTTGTGGGGTGATGTGGAAACCTAGTACAGCCAAAACTCCCTGGAATCTACAAGAGTAACTCTAGGAAAGACTTCTAATAATGAGGGATTTGGAACCCGAACTAGCCATCTTCTATAACAAGGCAACGCCTCCAGCAGTGAGACTGGCACATCAACTCAGCCACAAGACCCTTGACCTACAATTTGTTCTGTCTGCAAGATATTCTTGGGTAATGGTAGCCTATAAGTTGTGGGAGTGGCTAACCAATGACTGGTACAACTTGAGACACACACCATGAAAGGGTGTTCATGCCTGACACTGCCTGTATGGCCAGGAATTAGAGGCTGGATAGCCCAGAGGCCTAGGGTAGAATCAAATATGACTGAGAAAAATCTCAGTGAAGTAATTTCTAATGATATTCTGCTGTACTTATAGATTGGTGCATCCCAAATGTCATCAGAGAGGTGTCACCCAGCAACTGATGGAAATAGATGCAGAGACTCACAGCCAAACATTAGATGGAGCTCATAGAACCCTGCAGAAGCAGGGGAGGAAGGATTGTAGGAGCTAGAGGGCTCAAAGACACCATGAGAACATGACCCACAAAATCAACTAAGCATGGCTCATAGGGGTTCACAAAAACTGAAAGGGTTCACCAAAAAAAAAAAAAAAAAAATAATCACTGGATCCTGTATAGGTCAGAGCTGGGTCCTCTGCATATATATTACGGTTGTGTATCTTGTTGTTCTTGTGAGACTTCTAACAATGGGAGTGGGATGTCTCTGACACCCTGATCTTTTGCCTGATCTTTGGACACCCTTTTCTCCTACTGGGTTGCTGCATCAAGCCTTGATATGAGGGTTTGTGCCTAGTCTTATTCTAAATTGTTATGCCATGTCAGTTGATATCCCTGAGGCCTGCTGTTCTTTGAAAAGAAACAGAGGAGGCGTAGATCTGGGGAAGAGGGGAGGTAGGGGGTACTGGGAGGAGTAGAGGGGAGAGGAAACTGAAGTTAGGTGGGAGGCATAGGGCAGGAGGGACCTGGGTGAGAGAGGTGAGGGGGAGGGCAAAAGGGGGCAGGATCAGGTATTGGAGGAGAGAAGCCCAGAGAGCCAGGAAAATGAATGGAAATAGGCAGCAGTGTGGGGCAAGGGACGGGGGAACCACTAAAAAATCTCAGACTCCAGGGATGTGGGAGGCTCTCAGGACTCAATGGGGGTGACATTTCCCAAAATACCAAAGGGGAATGGGAGATGGAACCTGAAGAGACCACCTCCAGCAGATAGGCATGGCTCCTAGTTGAGGCAGGGGGCCACCCACCCATCTTCAAAATGTTTGACCCAGAACTGTTCCTGTCTAAAGGAAATGCAAGGACAAAAATGGAGCAGAGACTGAAAAAAAGGCTACCAGTGACTGGCCCAACTTGGGATCCATTCCATACACAGGCAACAAATCCTGAAACCCTGACACAATTACTGATGCCATGTTGTGCTTGCAGACAGGAGCCTAGCATGACTGTCCTGAGAGACTCTACCAGCAGCTGACTGAGACAGATGCAGATACTTAACAGCCAACCATTGGACTGAGGTCAGGGACCTCTATGGAAGAGTTAGGGGAAGGACTGAAGGAGCTGAAGGGGATGGCAACCCTGTAGGAATTACAATAGTATCAACTAACTCAGACCCCTCAGAACTCCTAGAGACTAAGCCAACTACCAAAGAGCAAACATGGACTAATCTGTGGCCATAAAATTAAAAAATGAAGTTGTTCTGGGGGACTTCTCTTATTGTGTATGATCACAGAGAGGCCTCTCAGCTCTTTTTCTTATGCATTGATTAATAATAGCAATAGTAATAAAATAATAACAACAACAACAACAACAACAAAATGTCCAACCTAAGTAGACATCAGAGAAATACCAATTAAAGTTCTATCAGGAATTCATTAAAATACAACAATAAATGCTGGCAGAGGTGGGGCCAAATTGGAACCCATACACACTTTGGGTGGGAATGTAAACTAGTTCAACCACTATGGAAGTTAGCATAGAGGTTCCTTGAGAATCTAAAAATAGGTGTCTCATATAACTCAACTATTCCATGTGGTGGTTTGAATAGGCTTGGCCTCCATAGGCTTATATGTTTAAATGCTTGACCTATAGGGAGTAGGACAATTAGGAGGTGTGCCTTTGTTGGAATGGGTGTGGCCTTGTTGAAGGAAGTATATCACTGTGGAGGCCGGCTTTGAGGTCTCATATATATAAGCTCAAGATAAGCTCAATGTAGAATAAGAGTCTCCTTCTGGCTGCCTGCAGAAGATAGTCTCCTCCTAGCTGCTTTCAGATCAAGATCTAGAACTCTTGGCTCCTCCAGCACCCTGTCTGCCTGTACAGTGTTATGCTTCTCACCATGATGATAATGATCTAAACCTCTGGAAGTCTAAGCCAGCCCCAATTAAATGTTTGCCTTTATTAGAGTTGCCTTGGTCATGATGTCTCCTCACAGCAATGGGAAACCCTAACTGAGACATTCTACTGGAATTTATCCACAGCACTCCAAGCCAGCATATCATTTGAATATCAACATTTATTGTATTACTGTTTACTATAACTAAGTTACTAAACTATGCACATGTCTAACAATAGAGGAGTGGGTAAAAAAATGTGGAATATAAATGCAATAGATATTTTTTTCAGCCATAAAGAACAAAGTCATGCTGTTTGTGGGAAAGTGGGTACAGCTAGAGATCTTCATATTAAGTGTACTTAGTAAGATACTTCAGACAATTTCAGAAAGAGAAACATTGCACACGTTCTTTTAGTTTGTTCCTTGATTATATATAGATACACAAAACCATGTATGTACATATGATAAAGATAGTGAAAATGAACTAATGGAAGGAAGTATTAGTGAAAAAGAGGAGGAAAGGATATGGGGATATACAAGGTACAATTGTGTGATAGTGCATTATGTATGTAACACAGCACATGTACAATAAGTATATAATAGAAATTTTAAAAATTCTGGTACTTTAACATTTTTATTGATTTAATTTTATTGTATTTGTTTATTTATGTGAGTGAGCATATGCATTCCACAGTCGCACATGGAAGTCAGAGCAGAGCTTTTAGCAGTCAGTTCTTTCCTTCTTCTGTTTTGAGTTCTAATTATTGAACTCAGTTGAACTACCTCAGTATCTTAGGCTTTGTAGCATGTATATTTGCCAACTGAACAATCTCACTGCTACCCCCCAAACAAATAAAAACCACCCTGATATTTTTGACAATATAATCATGGAGTGTTTATATAACATGTATTTAGAGATTGCCTAATTTATTCTTTCCATGTTACAGATCAGTTATTTTATCCAACTGAAGACAGATGAATAAGATTTTATAGGACTTTCTGAAATTTTACTTGTTTGGAGCCTGTGGAATATCTGTTCTACATTCTTCAAATAATGCTTTCAATATTTAAAATTGTCTTTTGTTTTATTCCTCTCAACTTTTCTCCCATGCCAAACACCCTGAGTTTTGAGGTTTTTTTTAATTATTATTATTCCTTTCTAGTATGAATTATTTTCAGGCTCAATCATTCTGGAAAGCCATCTTGGAACCCAGTCCTGATTAATTATTCCCTTATTTAAATTGCAGTATGCAAAACTAACACCCATATGCTTCATATATTACTTATACAGCTTTCTTTAAGTCACTTACTAAGAGATTTTTCTAGTAAAGTTAGTATAGACTGTCCTGCTCTGTGTCTCTTTCCCTTCCTTATCATCATCATTTTAGACAACAAGTATATTTGAAATCATAGTTCTCAGCACTGATTTAATAATTGTTTTCTTTAGCATGGATTGCTGATGGCATGATTAGTCCATTTTCTTAGACACTGGTTTATTGGAAAAAAAATGAGATGGCAGGTAAAAGTGTGTACTACACATTTTATTTTTCTAGCTATATTGATTGGTTAAATTATAAGCACTAACATTTTCCACATTTGTTATTCAATTTTTTTAGGTAAACTAGCTCGTATGCCATTGACATCAACTAAGATTGTAAAGCTGATCATTATCTGAAGCCTAGGTGATGAAAGGCTTTATTTTCCAAGCATAACTAGTATTGACCCTCTGACTCACGTGAGAATGACCTAATATGGAAATCAAGAGCATGTTATTTCCTCACCATTACCTTCTTCTTCTTAATTCTCGGGTGAAGGGAGAAAATATCTGTGAAAGTGGGTGTGAGAGACAGGCAAGCTCACCAGAGACTGTTACAGAAAAAAAAATGCAGCATGAATACAAGATCAGTTTTTACTGTAATATTGTTACCTGTCCTTTAGGAGGAACTTTTAGTGGAGAAATCTTGAAGACTAGGGAAATATGCTAAGTTAGGACTTTAGATGATGTCCAAATTATCTTGTCATATTAATGGTCAAAATGTAAATAAATATTTTTATTTTTATATTTGGTTATTTACAAATGTTTTGCCCTTGACAAATCTCAGTTCTGTAGAATGTTCTCCTGTCTGTCCATCTATTTCCTTATGTTTGAAATAAGGATTAGAATATACAGAGTGTTTTGTAGCTTCCACATCATCTTCTAGTGGAGTCTTCTAACCTTTTCTATTTTTCCTTAGTTCTTTAAACTGCTTTTAGGACTTCATGTACTAATTTGTGTAAATTGTGGTTACTTTTGTGCTTTATGTCCCCTCACTATATTATAATCTATTTCAGGTCAGTGTCTAGCTATTTTTTTAAATCTTCGTTACATCCATAGTTCCTGAATTTTTAAAACACTTAAATATTCATTGCAATCATTTTAGTGACTTTCTCTAAGTTATGAATTTATATATTTTCTGATTGTACATTGAGAATTTTATTTGAGCAAATACTTGAACAAGGACCAAGTAGAAAAAAATGAAGGAACAGAACAAATTAAGTATACCTGACATAAGAGCTGAATTAGGAAATGTAAGAAATGAAAAATTATATGAATAGTTTAAAATTTAAGCAGAAAAGTATTCATGACTATTTTAAGAAGTGTGAGGATGAGGACTGAAGGATATGACTTTGAGATAAGTGAAAAATGGCTTAATTAAGGATGGTAGCAGTATTGGAGAGGATCAAATTGGAAAAGACAGAAGACAGAAGTCAATGTAAAAGAACATTCAAGACATATGACTGTAAAATCTCTAATGGTGGCTGGGCAAGTTTGTACATGCTTGTAATTCTGTACTTGGGCAGCTGAGATAGGAAGATCTTGAGTTCAAAGCCAGCAAGACTGTCTCAGAAAAACAAAATAAAATTAGACCCTGTCTCAGAAAATAAAAACAAATAAAAACCTCAGTACTTAATTAGTAGCAGAGGAATCACAGGGAAACATAGTGGTCAAGCACACATGTCAGAGTAGCTGAGCTCTGCTACTTTCTAGGTGTTTGATATTGATCAGATTGTTTTTCTTTGCCTTTAGTTTCCCCTTCTAGAAAATGGGATTTATAGTGCCTTTCACAGGATCTGTTACACAGATCAGATGAGGAAATGCATGTCAGTGTAATGGTGAAAACATTTAGTGATTAGCTGTTGCATGTTGCAGTTGTATCTTCAAGTTTATTTTTGGTGGGGAACTGAAAGGTTGTTATAGGCAAGGAGGTATGTTCAAATGTGCTGTAACAACTTGATTACAAGGAAGAGAACTAAGTTTGATTCAAGAATTAATTGATAATTTATGTATAACAATTTATAGTGTTTTCCAATCTAGTATGTCATTTGGTCCACACTTTATTTTAACCCACCAGAACCATCCTTTGGAGATTTGACTGGTTTGGGCATGTGTGTAGAAGAGCTGTTAGTCTAGAATTTAAATGGTTAAGCAGCCAGAGAAGCAGAGCTGGGATTACCAATCCTTTCACCTTTGTTGTTTCCCATTCCCTATCCCCCTTCCACAATCAATTTGTTTGGAAAGAGGTAAACTTTAGTCAAAATGAGACATGAGAGAATGAGACATGGTCACTTTGTCTTTTCTTCCCTTTTTTTTTTGTCACCCACACAGTCTTCTGAGCAGCACTAATATGGAATAATGTTTCAGAATTTATGTGCGGAGTGTTGTCTTTGAGGTTTGGATTAAAGGCATCAGTGAAACCAAAAGAAAGCAATCAGGCGCATAATTGAGCAGGTGGAACAAATTTGTTAACTTTGCTTTGGGAAAACAATAATTGTTTTTTAAGTAATAAATCAACCTTAGGTTCCATGATCCTTAATAAGAATGGGGAAAAGGGAGATGATAATATATTGGTTTCTGAAGACATCAGAGACTATAAGCCACACATCTAATATGACTGATTTCAGTGGGAGAGGGTGTGGAAAGGCGATGGTTGTCATTGGCTCTTCGGTAATACAGATGTTTCAAGGGAAATATTTATCTTTTGCGTGTTGTCATGAGATATTTTTAAGATATCATAAAACAAAAAATTTGAAGTATAAGCTTAAAATGTAATGTGCTACATAGATGAACATAATTTCTATTAAGTATTGATCTTTAAAACAGAGCTGGACAATTATATTTAGCATAGGATTTTTACTTGAAAAATTGATTTTTCACTTCCGTTCTTTCTAAAGAAGAGACTGAAAACATCAGAGAATTTCTGAATTAGAACAGACACAAAGGTCATCCACCTCAAGTTCTTGCTGTCTTTGTGAATCAGCTTTACTTGTCATCATCCTAAGCTTGAAATGTGTCAGTAATGGAGAACTTGACCTCACCAGAGAGAGTGCATGTCATTTGTAGGCTGATTTAGTTGTTATAAAAAAATCTTTCTTATTAAATTCTATAGGCATAAATGGTCAATGACTAGAACTCCCCTCAGTTTTCTCTAACCCCCACCCTCAAGCCTAAGCATGTTATTTCTACTGTTCCTTTATTGCTTTTAATCTGTATTGTAATTCATCTTCTCAACTGTGAGCTCCTTGAGGGCATGGGCCACATCATATCTTTAAATGTGTGTGGTATGTAAAAAGGTATTTGAATGAAGAACAACATAGTATTCAACCCCCATAGTACTCAACAGTAGCACTGTTCAGGCTACTCTTGTTTGTTCTATGACTTACCTGTCGTTACATAAATATTTATTAAATGTCTTATGGTATGAGACACTGCCAGCATTTAGATATACAGCAGTTGAAGATATATGGGCAATGCAAAACAAGATGATTAGGATGTGGTAGTATCCTATGTACATTAGGATGTATATAATACATAGTTTCCAATTCTGTTGTTAAAATGAGGAACTGTTCTAAGTGTGGTTTGACTGGTCCTGATGATCATATATTTTACTTGGATTTATATCTGCTTATTGTGGTTTTAGGTGATAATTGCTTCTAAATGCTAGTACATTATTGTTTAATAATTCAGTAAGAATCTATTTAGCCTCTATTATTTATGATAAGCTGTATCAGTTATTGAAGCTATAACAATTATTAGAAATAGATACACCAGTAAGCTAATGA
>JADRCD010018199.1:0-11420 GCA_019843815.1 Montemys delectorum
CCTTAACATCCCTTCATCAACACTAAGCCAAGGGATATCAGGCATCTTGGACTCCTTTTTAGTAGGCTAGCTTTTAACAGTGCTTCAGCCAACCATTCAAACAAACTTTGACACCTTTTTTTTAAAAAGATTTATTTTATTTATTTTATGTGTATGAGTACACTGTAGCTGTACAGATGGCTGTGAGCTGTCATGTGTGTGGCTGCTGGGAATTGAACTCAGAACCTCTGCCGGCTCCGCTCGCTCTGGCATAATTCACTGTAGCTGTCTTCAGACACACCAGAAGAGGGTGTCAGATCTCATTATAGGTGGTTGCAAGCCACCATGTGGTTGCTGGGATTCGAACTCAGGACCTTCGAAAGAGCAGTCAGTGCTCTTACCCGCTGAGCCATCTCGACAGCCCAACACCTTTTTTTTTTTTTTTAACTGTTTGAGCCTCCATATTAAACCTAGAATCAGTGGGCCCATATCAGTAAACTCAGCCAGTTTTATGTTCCTTCCACCATTATCCCACACCCTTTAAATCCACTCCACAGACTTCTGCTTGAATGAATTTGCAAAGTCATTAATCTCTTTAGTAGTATAGGATACCTCCTCACAGACTACACTTTCTGTGTATCCTATAGAAGCCTGCTTAGCCTTAAGTCTGTGTCTTAATCAGTGTTCTATTGAAGAGACATCATGACCAGAGCAACTCTTATAAGAAAAAGCATTTAACTGGGGATAGTTTCAGAGGCTTAGTCCATTGCATGCAGACAGGCACAGAGCTGGAGAAGTAACTTGAGAGTTCATCATCTGGATCAGTGGGCAGCAGGAAGACGGAGAGATACTGGGCCTGGCTTGAACATTTGAAACCCCAAGCCCACCCCTAGTGACACACTTCCTCCAACAAAGCCCCACCTCATCCAACAAGGCCACACCACTAATCCTCCTCAAGTACTGCCAATCCCTATTGACAAAACATATGAGCCTTTGGAAGCCATTTTTATTTAGACTACCACAGTCTGGTTATAGGCTTAGAGGCAACTATTGATGGGATCCATTTTAGAGAAAGTTGTTGCTGGATTAGTAGACAATAAAGGATTAATTTCCCCAATCAAAGGCAATATTTCAGGGGGTACGAGTGAATCACCTTCTAAAGGTAGAGAGACTACTTCCTCAGTTGAGATAAACTCTTGAAAATCTGAGGGTTCAAAGGTCTCAGCCTCAACAGGGAGGGTCTCAATCCCACATCTCAACCCCAAGTTACAGGATTCCATTCTTTACCAACTAGCGTCCTTATTTCAACCACTGATACACTCCAAGTCTGAGACTTGAAATTTTCCTGTATTTTAACCAACCTTATAATGAGGGCTTTGGTTTAATTTTCTGCAACTTGAGCTCTGTGGCTGCTGGAGAGAAGATTCTCTTCCAGGGCACACTTAGAAACCATTAGACTGTTTACGCCCATCTGGAGCTGGTCAGTTCTGTCACTGAGTTCACTGTTGTCCTTCACCATATTCTCGGAAGCCAGAAGTTGGTTAATTATATCATGGAGCTCATTCTTTTACTTTGTCAAATTATCCAAGGATGGTAGGAGAAACCAACTAGCACCACCATTTTCCTTATCTTTTTACAAATTGTCAAAAGTTTTATATACAGAGTCACCAAATCCATTACCTCTCACAATTTGTGAATCAGGATAATTAAGTTGATTTGTCTCTTTAAGTTTGTAAAATAGTTCTCACCATGGGCTTTCAGTAGTCTCCAAGCTTCTTGGAGAGGCTTCAGTAATTATAGGTATTGGCAAATTGGAAAGCCTATTCAAGATACTTAAAAGATTTATTTTTATACTTCTGTTGCTTTTAGAACCATTTCTGGTACCAAAATATGTGTTAGTTGTGGTTTTCTAGAGGAACAGAAGTTACAGAAATTATTAGAATGTCTTCCAGGCTATGGTCCAGCTAGTCCAATAATGACTGTCTACCAATGAAAGGTCCAAGAATCCAGTCGTTGTTCAGCGCACGAGGATGGATGTGTCAGCTGGTCTTCAGTATATGTCAGAATCTCAAAATAGTAAGCTCTAATGCCAGTGAAGGAATGGACCTGACAGCAAGAGAGAGAGGAAGCAGGCAAAGAACAAGCCTCTTTTTCCATGTCCTTCATATTGGCAGCCAGCAGAAGGCATGGCCCAGATTAAAGGTGGATCTTCCTACCTTAAGAGAAAAAGCAAAAACCCTTCACAGGTGTGACCAGTTGCTTGGGTTTTGGTTAATTCCAGATGCAATCAAGTTGACAACTAACACACAGCCCCCAAATATATTTGAACACTTGGTCCCTAGTTGATGAAATTGTTTTGGGAAGAATTAGGAGATGTGGCCTTGTTGGGGAAGGTGTATCACTGGGTGTGTGCTTTGCGTTTTCAAAAGCCCAGGCCAGGTTGAGTATCTCTTCCTGCCTCCAACGTGATGAGAGTATATAAGTTCTCAGCTAGTATATAGATGGAATTCCAGCTCCATGCCGGTCTGCTGCCTTGGTTCCTGCAATGATGGTCATGGCCTCACTCTCTGAAATGGTAAGCATACCCTAAATTCAATGTTTTCTTTTATAACTTGCTTTGGTCATGGTGTCTCTTCACAGCAACAGAATTTGTTTCACTATGTAGCCCTGGCTAGTATCAAACAATGTGAATCAGACTATCCTTGAATTCACAGGGATCAGTTTGCCTCCTGGAGTGTAGGAAATAAGGGCTTGTGCCACCACACCCAGCAGAACAGGTTTCTATTTAATGGTGTTAGTATGTATTTAACAAGTATAGCTGCTTTGTACATACCTTCTGTTTTTGTTTTTGTTTTTGTTTTTTTTTTTAACAAAATCTCAATGGTTCAATTTCACCAATTTCACCAATTTCACCCAGGAGCCTGCTGCATCAGAGAGGGAGAGAAAGCACCCAGCTGACATTCCTTCTCAGCCTACATCCCATCAGGAGTGCCACCTCTTACACAGCTCAAAAAACTTCCTTCAAACTCAATGTTTCTCTCTTCTACTTCCTATGCATCTCTCTATCCATCTTCCTGACTCCCCTTCACTCTCTATGGTTTTCTAATAATAATCTTATATTCACTTCCTGTCAACTGGTTGCTTGCTCCACCTCTTGATGTATGGTTAATGTTATTTAATCCTGTGTACAATAAATATTCAAGCAGAAAGCTCTTGGATTAAAGGTGTGTGCTGGGTTGGAGAGATGGCTCAGTGGGTAAGAGCACTGACTCCTCTTCCAAAGGTCGGGAGTTTGGATCCCGGCAACCACAAGGTGGCTCACAACCACCTGTAATGAGATCTGATGTCCTCTTCTTGAGCGGCTGAAGACAGCTACAGTGAATTACATGGAGCGAGCCGGGCGGCAGAGATCCTGAGTTCAATTCCCAGCAGCCACACACATGATAGTTCACAGCCATCTGTACAGCTACAGTGTACTCATACACGTAAAATAATAAATAAAAAATAAATCTTAAAAAAAAAAATAAAGGTGTGTGCTAAAGCCACACCACTACTAAAAACAGGCTTTTCCATTAAATAACACAATCTCAGGGCTCACACTATGATCAAATATCCTGCAACAACCTTCCTGTTTAAAAATTATAATTCTACCATACCTGTTTCTTAGCTGTACTACACATTTCATAGTTTGCTTTTCATTCTCCTTGTGGGCTTGAGTAACAGCAGTGAGCAGTAACCATGCCACGGTCTGAATGTTATGTCTTGAGATCTCTTCTGAAAAAGACATTAATCCATCACTTTTGAATTCAGCCTCATTCAGGTACTCATGGACCACATATAGCCAGAATCTTTGCTAGGCCCTGATAGTGTTCGTGTTCCTCTCTGAATCTTCACAAGCTAGGCTTCACTGCCCACATTTCTCATTACATTCTAGTATTCCAAGTTCCCATCAGACTGGCATGATGAGCATTTCATACACCATTCTGAGGCATCTTAGCTCCACAGTTCCACATTCCTCCCACACACTGCTTACAAAAGCCTATGAATCATGAGGTTAGCTTTGTGACAGCAGTGCTCCTACACCATAGTTCCAGTTTTCTGTGTCAGTTACTGTGATGGCTAATCCTCATTGTGTGGGCTAGTCTTACATCAATTTGACATAAGCTGGAGTCATCAGAGAGAAGACAGCCTCAATTGAGAAAATATCTCCATAAAATAAAGCTGTGGGCAGGCCTCTAGGGCATTTTCTTAATTAGTAATTGATATTGGTAGGACCAACCTATTGTAGATGGTGCCATCCCTGGGCTGGTAGTCCTGGGTTCAATAAGAAAGCAGGCTGAGCAAGCCATGGGGAGCAAGCCAGTAAGCAGCACCCCTCTATGGCCTCTGTGTCAACTCCTACCTCCAGGTTCAAGCCCTGTTTGAGTTCCTGTCCTGACTTCCTCCAATGATGGACTACAATGTGGATGTATAAGGCAAATAAACTTTCCTTCCCTATTTTTTTCTTTGCTCATGGGGTGTCATCATAACAATAGTATCCCTAACAAGGACACTGGTTGTTAATTTGACACATGTGGGAAGAGGCTAGCTCAACTGAGGAATTGCTTCCATCGAATTGGCCTGTGGCATGCCTGTGGGGGCATTTTCTTACTTACTAATTGATAGAGGCTGGCACAGTATACTGTAGGTGATACTATCCCTAAGCAGATTCAAACCAGTAAGACCCTGTTACTCTGTTGGCTTCTGCCTTGAGTTGCTGCCTTGGCTTTCCTCAATGACAGACTGTAACCTATAAGCCAAAATAAACTCTCTCTTCTTCCACAAGTCGTTTTGGTCACGGTGGCTACCATAATAACAGAAACCAACCTAGGAAGTTCCTTTTCTCATTACATAACAAGCACTCTACGGGAGAGATGGTTTATTTTGACTCAGAGTTTGACAGGATTATAGTTGCTCATGGTAGAAAGATGTGATAACGGGGAACACGAGACCCCTGGTTGTACTGTATACATGGGCAGAAAACAGGGAGGGTCAGATGCCGGACCCCTTGTTTTTCTCTTTTATTCCAATCAGGAACCCCAGCCCCTAGGGTGGTGCCACCTCCACCCTCCATTCAGGGTTGGCTGGGCTTTCCCTCCTCAGTTAAATCTTTCTGGAGCCACCCAGGCAGACACACCAATAGATGTGTTGCTATGGTGATTCCAAATCCAGTCAAATTGCTAATGAAGATTAACTACCACAGCAGTAATAAATGGGGTGTGTGTGGTGGTGCGCGGAGGTGATGTTGATGGTGTTGACAATGACATTGATAAGGATAGTAAATGATGTCAGCGTAGGACGATTACACTTCAAAGGGGCTATTTAGAAAAGGCTTGAGAAGGTGACCTTTACCACAACTAATATCAAGATACTGTTAGAACTGAGGCCACTGCTGGGGCATGGTAGACATGCCTTTAATCCCAGAACTTGGGAGGCAGAGATGGTTGGATCTCTGTGAGTTCAAGGGCAATTTGCTCTACATAAACAATCTAGTTTTGGGAACTAGAGATGTACGGAGTAGTCACTCTTCCCCACAACCATCCATTTTTGACTCTGGTTAGTTTTTGTCAACCTGACAGAGACTAGCATGGCTTGGGAAGAGGGAATCTCAAATGAGGAACTACATCTATCAGATTGGTCTGTGGGCAAGTCTGTGGGGTATTTTCTTGAAAATGGCGATGTAGGGGGCCCAGCCTACTGTGAGTACTACCACCCCTGAGCAGGTAGTTCTATGTGGTATAAAAAAGCAAGCTGACCGGAGAACATCAGATTGGCGTGCATACAAGTCGGTGGGGCAATTTCCTGATTAATGATGGATATGGACAGGCCCTGCCCACCATAAACAGTGTTACCCCCAAGGTAGATGGTCCTGAGTTGTATAAGAAAGCAAAGTGAGCGAGCCATAAAGAGAACGCCAGTAAGCAGCAAAGGGTCTCTGCTTCGGTTCCCATGTTCAGGTCCCTCCCATGAGTTCCTACCTTGACTTCCCTAAATGATAGATCGTAACCTATAAGCCGAAAAGAACTCTTTCCTCCCCAGGCTGCTCCTGGATCTGGTATTTAATCACAGAATGCAAACGAGGACAGACTTCTTCGGCAAGGTTGGATTGGGACTTTTCCTCTAAGGACCCAACATGGCTGCCTTTATCATCTTTGTAGAGACAAAACACACCCAAAACCCCCAGGACGGACAGAGCTCCATAGTAGCATGATTTTGGAAGTCTATCTATCAAAAGATCCATAAGAAAAGGCTTGAGCTAGGGGGCACAGCTCTGGGGTCCAGCATTTGCCTTAGCAAGCACGAGGCCCACACATGCACGGAAACAAGAAAGCCCTTGTCTGCCCCACAGCTGCTGCAGTGTGTGCTTTCAGCCAGGCGTGGTTGTGCACACCTGTGATCCGGCACTTGCGGGGCCCAGCCTGGCTACCTAGTAAGACCCTGTCTCAAAAGAAGGGAAGGAGGGGGGAAGGCAAGGGGGAGGGAGGGAGAGACACCCAGATTTGGAAGCAGAGGTCCATCTCACCCCCTTGTCAAAAGCATACCCCCAAGTTCCCTCCCTGTCCCCTGCAGCTGCTGTCTCAAGATGAGATCTGCTCTCTAGGGCAGGCTTCAGAGGATCCGGCCCAGGCCCTGGCCTGCTCCAAGTAAACACTGTCTTCTTATGCTTCCCCGGAAGCTCTTGACTCCAAGCACCTGCACGGACTATACCCCCGCCCTTCTCATCTCTCCCTCATCTGAAAGGAAAAATCTTCGAGGGATCCCCAAAAGCCAATACTTCTGACTGGAGGAATTCTGAATTTTTCCCGTCAAAAGGGTCGGCAAGCCAAGTGCCTGAGAAAGGTTTACAGATGCTTACCTCTGGTGATGTGTGGGAGAGGTGGGAAGTGCGCACATGCAAGGACATGGGGGATGCGCCCCAATTCTCCCTAAGTCACTATCAGCAGGCCTGCACAATATACTATCGATCACCTCACTGAGGCTGGGGATGTGCTGACTCATCAAATTGGCCGAGAAAGACAGCAATAAAGAGTGACACCCCTTAGGTGTCACAGATGCCACCAGCTGCCCGAGGACACAAACTGGCTTCTGTTTGCATGGGAGCCAAGACCTTCCCTCGGTCCTTATGGCCTAAGAAGGTCCCTAGCCCTTCTTGGACAAGCCTTTCTTGTTCATAAAAGGAAATCTTACCCAGGACCTACCGAGACCCTCTGACACAGGCCGCTTTCCTTTGTAAATCCATGATGAAGTGGAATTAGATTGTTCAATATTTGTCTCACTTTTGCTCCATAGCAACCTTTGCCCTACCTTACAGTTGCATCTCTGAGGTCTAGCCTAGAGCCAAGGGGACTTTAGAAAGCTTGTCCTGCACGCAGCAGCTTCTGTTCTGAGCCCTAGATTTGTGTTCTTTAACAGCCCACTATAGTAAATGGAGGCAGGAAATCTGGTTGGAAAAGCAGGCTGCCTTTCTGGGTCCCTCACGCTTGCCGCTGTGAGTGAGGGCACAGTGTCATCACTGAACTAGACTGTCCCATGGGTACAGAGAAAGTTTTCTTAGGGAATTGAACTGCCAAGGCTGGAGAGAGGGGCCAGAGAGAAGAGAAGATGGAAAAATGAAAAAGCAAGCAGATTTTATATGACAGTCAGCAGGGTGGGGTCTTTGAGCTGATACAGGCTGTGAGGATTGGCCAAGAACCAGATGCCCTTGCCCAAGGTAGCTGACATTTGATTCCCATTAAGAGAGGTCCTGATAAATGGAACCCTGCCTTATGGGGTTCCTGAAGAATGTAGAATTTAGGCTTCTGTTTGCCAAATAACAATTCTCTGCTTACCTGGCTGTCTTAGTTAGGGTTTCGTTGCTGTGAACAGACACCATGACCAAGGCAACTCTTATAAAGGATGACATTTAATTGGGGCTGGCTTACAGGTTCAGAGGTTCAGACCTGTATCATCATGGCAGGAAGCATGGCAGCATGCAGGCAGGAATGGTGCTGAAGAAGGAGCTGAGAGTTCTGCATTTTGATCTAAATCTCGATCCAAAGGCAGCCAAGGGGAGACTGATTCCACACCGGGCAGAGCTTGATCATTAGAAGACCTCAAATCCCACCCCCACAGCCCACAGAGATACGCTTCCTCCAACAAGGCCACACCTCCTAATAGTTCTACTTCCTGTGGGCTAAGCACTCAAACACATGAGTCTATGGGGGTCATACCTATTCAAACCACCATACTGGCCAAAGTCCTTCTGTTTAGGACAATGCCATCAATGTTGCCATTTTGGGGTACCACTTTAGAACTACCAGATGCCACAGCTCCTCTGTTACATATAGTTTCAGTCTTAAATGTCCTTCAAAGGCTTCTTGAGGGGTGGTGGTCTCTCGTTTTCTCTGAACTCAACTCCAGCAGCACTCAGTGTTGTGTTCCAGAAAAAGAGGAATTCAGATGGCACACAGTCATAGATGAAGCTGTTGAGAGTTTAATTAGAGCAATAGAGGAAGCAAAAGCACACTAGAAAAGAGCTGGCTGAGCCTAGCATCAACAAACAACCCAGTAAATAAAAATTATTAAACTCCAAGTTTTCCTTCCAAACTTTTTCCTGGAATGATGATGCTAAGACCAAGCATCCACTACTAAATGCCTTGACCATAAGCTTTGGCTCATTCACTGACTAGCTTGTAACTTATTTAACCATTTAAACTACTCTATGTCTACCATTTTGTTAGTTACCTCTCCTTCAGGCCTGGCCCATTAGTTCCTTCAAGTCTCCTCCATGTCTCCCTGAGTACACCTACCTGCTGGCTTATGTCTGTTCCCCCTGGTCCATCTCTCTTGGCTCTCTCCTTGGTCTGTCTTCTCGAAGCTCTCTCTATGGCTCCTCTCTTCTCTCTCTGTCTCTTTGTCTGTCTCTCTGTCTGTCTGTCTCTGTCTGTCTCTGTCTGTCTCTGTCTCCGTCTCTCTCTCTCTGTCTCTCTCTCGCTATTTCCTAGAATTCTCTCTCTTCCTGCCAGTGTCCCAGCTCCTATTTCCTGCCTCAGCTCATTGGCCATCGGCTTTTTTATTGACAGGGGGTGCTTATAAGGGATTCTCTCTACACAGGCTTACAGTCATGCTTACACTTATCTTCTCCCTGTTTTCAAGTCCCTCATGCCTCCCCTGGGGTGGGTATTTCTAGAAAAGGGTACATTTTTCTCTGAAGCCCATTTTACCTAGAATTCAAACTGAGTAGATGTATAAGGCGCAAGATGTATAACCCCTAGAGAAGTTGTTTTAATCTGACCTAGCTAGCATGGCCTTCTATCAACCACAGTCTCTTAGATGTGTTTTGCTGCCCCAGGCTGGCTCATCTAGAGTTGACTACACACAGCCCTTACATTTTTATGCTGTCTCCCCACCTCAAGCTATCCCAACCACTTGCTTTGGTTTGGTTTTGATTTTTTTGTGCTGGAGTCTTAGTCTTTAGCCCTGGCTAGCCTTGAACTCACAGAGATCTGCCTGCCTCTGCCTCCTGGAGTGCTAGAATCAAAGGTGTGTGTCACCATGCCCAGTGTCCATCTATTGTTTTATGTCTTATTGCTGAGGTCTTTTCATCAGTCTCTCTTTAAGTGTAGCTCCTGCCTAATTGACTCATGTGTTAAAGGCTTGGCCAGCATGCAGCGCTATTGGAGTCAGTGGAACCTTTAGAGGGGTGGAACCTAGTAAAAGATACATTATTTGGGGCATCACTTGGAAGGGACTGCTGGGAACAAATTCCCATCTGCCCCTTCTCTGCTCCAACTGTCATGAAGAAAGCAGCTTCCCCTAGTAATACTCCTACCATCATGTGCTGCTTCACCACAGACACTAAACCAACAGGACCGATGGAGCATGAACTTAAACCTTTGCAACTGTGAACCAAAAGAAACCTTTGTTCGAGGTTGATTCGCTCAGATCTATTAGCACAGTAATTGAGGTTGACTGACATCTTCCCACTTTCCTCACCACCACCACCCACCTCTGTCCTCCAGAATTCAGGGTCAGGATCTTTAAAGAAGCAATAAGTGAAACTGAGGTCATTTGGATAGGTCCTCTAACAGGGTGACTGTGTCCCTAGAGGGAAAAAAAGGTTAGGACACTCACACAGATGGAAGATCATGTGAGAACACAGAAAGAGGGCAGCTTCCTGCAAGCCACGGTCAGATGCCTCAAAAAGAAACAACCTTGCTTGTGATCCGAACTGCAGAATGATGAGAAAACACATCTCTGCTGTTTACCGCTCCATCATATAGCATCTGTGCTATTTTGTTATGGCCGCACAAGCAGACATACATACTAGGCTGTAGTTCATGAAAGACTAGGACTGCTTTGTGTATTACTTTGCCTCCTCAGTATATGTTCTGTAGCTTCTAAAGAGGAAAAGTGACCATAGCTGCAAGGTACAGTCTTCCAAAACCTAGTGGATTCAAATCCCAGTACTCAAGGCTGGAGAGATGGTTCAGTGGTTAAGAGCACTGGCTGCTTTTGCAAAGGACCTGGGTTAGTTCCCAGCACCCAATTTGGGCAGCTCACAACTGCCTTTCCAGCCAGATGGAGAAAACCAGTAAGCAGGGTTCCTCTGTGGTTCATACCTCAGTTCCTGCTTAAGCTTGATTTCCAGCCTTCCCCCCATTGACCATTTGTGGCCTGGGAGTGTAAAGCAAATCCTTTCCTCCCCAAGTTGCTTTTGGTCATGGTGTTTATCACTGGAAGCCAGAAAGCAAGTTAGCACACAACTCGGATAGACATAACTCTACACAAAAAAGATGTGCAACCCAGTTAGTCACTAGAGAAATTCAAATCAAAACTACAACAAGCAAACAATACGTACCCATTGAGATATTTCTGATCTTTTAAGGGAAAATAAAAAGTGTCATGGGGACTGTGGAGAAATTAGAATCCCTGTATGTCACTAAGGGGGCTATGAAATGTGTGGCATTTTGGAAAATATTTTAGCAGTTCCTCAAAAGGTTGAATGTAACCGAGCATGATGGCCCATGTCTTTAATTTCAGCATTTGGGAACAAAGACTATTGGATCCTTATGAGTATGAGGCCAGCTTGGTCTACAGAGAGAGTTCAAGGCCAGCTAAGACTACATAGTAAAGCAAACAAACAAAAACTGTTGAACATAGAATTAGTATACAGTCCAACAATTCTTCTCATGGGTATAACATCCGCAACCCTTAAAAAATAAAAAGAAAGAAAACAAGCCGGGCAGTGGTGGCGCACCCCTTTAATCCCAGCACTTGGGTGGCAAAGGCAGATGGATTTCTGAGTTCGAGGCCAGCCTGGTCTACAGAGTGAGTTCCAGGACAGCCAAGGCTACACAGAGAAACCTTGTCTCAAAAAAACAAAACAAAACAAAACAAAACAAAAAACAAAAAAAAAAAAA
>JADRCD010018219.1:0-12890 GCA_019843815.1 Montemys delectorum
TGTAGGGGAATGCCAGGGCCAATAAGTGGGAGAGGGTGGGGTGGCAGGCATGGGGAGGGGGGAGGCAAAAGAAGTTTGTTCTTGTTGTTTTTGTTTGATTGTTTGTTTTTTGGAGGGGAACCTGGGAAAGGGAAAATTTACATGTAAATAAAGGAAATATCTAAAAAAAAAAAGAATTGACAAATGGGACCTCATAAAGTTGCAAAGCTTCTGTAAGGCAAAGGACACTGTCAATAGGATGTCATAGTTTTTAATGGTGTAGTAGTATAAACTCCAATTTACTCTGTCTCAAATGTTTTAGTGGGGTTCCATTAGATCAGTAGTTCTCAGCATGTGGGTCATGACCCCTGTGGGGGTCACATATCAGGTATCCTGCATATCAGATATTTACATTATGGTTCCTAACAGTAACAATATTACAGTTCTAAAGTAGCAATAAAAGAATTTTACGGTTGAGGGTCATCACAACATGAGGAACTGTATTCAAGGGTTGCAGCATTAGGAAAGCTGAGAAACACTGCATTAAATTGTGCTGAATCACACTGCCATTCCATAAGTCAATTTTACATGGTTTAGCCTAACAAACTAGGAGAAAGAACAGCAAAATGCAATTAAACCTTAACAATAACAATCCTGAACCTAGACAACAGTGTCAGACGAATGCATTTTATTATTATTCCAACTTCTTACTTCAAAAATGATTGAAGAAAAATAAAACACGCCTATGTATTGGCCTAGAGAGAAAGATAATATATTCTATTTTTTAATACTTTGACTGTTTCATCATGAATTCATAATAATTTTGGTCATTTGCACACCTATTGCCCTCTACCCTCACCCAACTGAAACCCTTCTTCCAACATATCTTCCTCTTCCTTTCCTGTCCTTTCTGTGCATGGACCACTGAGCTTAGTTAAGGCCACTTTCATGAGCCATTTCCTGGAGCACAGGCAACTTATCAGTAGTTATACCACTAAAGAAGGCGATACAGCAGTTCTGGCAGCCAATACTGACCACTAGTCCCTCGAGGAGGGATGGGGCCTCATAAGCCTCTTTCCAATCCATGATGAACTATTAATAGTCCCTTGTCTAGCTTTTTTAAACCTGCTAAGAAACATATATAGAAGAGACTCATCAAATTGATGGAATAGAGGAACAACCTATATATGTTTATAGACATCTCCAACTATGAAAAAACAAAGTTTTTTGAATAAAGCCATTACTACTGATTGTGGTGAAAACAAGGGAAGTGGGGTAAACATTAACATTAGGCATCCCTAGCTACACTTGTCAAAATATGAATATTTCACATTGTTTCTTAAATCTAATTTTCATTTTATTATTGTATGTGATGGATGTTTTAAATGCATTTATAAGCACCCCATGAATGGAGTGCTTATGGAAACCAGAAGAGGCCATCAGATCCCCTAGCACTAGAGTTGTAGATTGTTGTAAGCTGTCATGTGGGTGCTGGAAACTAAATAGGGATCCTTTGGAAGACCAGTCAGTTGTCTTAATCACTGAGCCATCTCTCCAGTCCTAAATCTGATTGTAAATATATCACACAGACACAGAAATTGCTGGTAGAGTTCATTTTTTTCAAATAGGATTTCCTTTTTAGGGAAGCAAAGGTTTCCCTAAAAAATTCTATCCTAAATATTCATTTAGATCAAGGGTTGGAAAGCTACAACCTTTAGCTACATCACCCTGTTTCTTTTCACAAAACAACAGCAGAGTTGAACAATTGTGTCTATGTGACTTGCCAAGTGTGGAGTTTTAACAGTAGACTCGTCTTTTACAGAAAACATTTTCTGATCTCTAATTTGGATGGTGTTATGATTTGAATATGCAATGTCCTCACAGGCAAGATGCAGCAGATTTTATTGAAACATTTCGGCATAAAAAGAAAAAAATGTATGTATGAAACAGTTTAATTAATACTTACCTGTATATAGTGATACATAATACTAATCCCAGAGATTGGGAGATTGAGACAAGAGGATCAGATGTTCATGTCACATAACTTGGGCTATGTGAGAAAGGAAGAAAAGAAAGAAAGGAAGGAAGGAAGAGGAAAATCGGGCTGGAGAGATAGCTCAACACT
This sequence comes from Montemys delectorum, assembly GCA_019843815.1. Taxonomy (NCBI): domain Eukaryota; kingdom Metazoa; phylum Chordata; class Mammalia; order Rodentia; family Muridae; genus Montemys; species Montemys delectorum. Next base: position 2,105 of record JADRCD010018219.1, read on the forward strand.
TAAAAGCACTGGCTGCTCTTTCTGACCACTGGGATTCAACTCCCACCACCCACAGGATGGCTCACAATTGTCTGCAACTCCAGTTCCAGAAAATTTGATGTCTTCTTCCGTCCTCTACAAGCCAATCTTTGTACACAAACACACATGCAGGCAAAATATTCATATACATACAGTTAAAAAGAACTTGGGGGGGGAAGGGAACTTGGAGAGGCAGCTGAGAAGTTAAGAGTATTTGGTGTACAAGTGAGAGTAACCAAGTTCAAATCCCCAGTACCCACATAAACAGATAAGCATGGCCTTGCACATACCTGTAACCCCAGTGCTGTGGGGAACAGAGAAAGGCTGGCTGGAGCTTACTGGCCAGGAGCCTATCTCAAGGTTAAGTAACAGAATCTATCTCAAGGGAATAAGGAGTCCATACACACCTGTATATCCAAAACTACATGTTCAAATATAACAACACAAATTCACACAACCAAAACGTGGAAAAGATTAAATAACACACATTTCTAAATGTTTTCCTTGGGTTTGGTGAGATGGCTCAATGAGCCTCACAAGCCTGACAATGAATCTAATCTCCAGAAATCTGAATTGACAGTTGTCCTCTGACCTCTCCATATACATCATGGCATATGTGCACCCCATTACACACACACTAAATAATAATAATAATAATAATAATAATAATATAGATAATTAAAACTTTGAAAAAATCTCTTAGCACTTCAATAATGTTCTGCTTATAAGTCTAGTATATTTTGGTCTAATAATGATACAGGTTTCACCTTGTGGAGCAGGACCTAAAATCCAATCAGATCAGAAAGCAGTTTATTATTCCCATAATGTTCACGCCACTAGTGTACCATTGGGCCTGTCTTACCAGACCAGCCATTATTGTAGCTGGCAGCATTCACAGATGGGTATGATTCATGACTACTTTTCTCCTCTGGTAGCTTGTGTAGCCCCTTATAGCACTGTGAAAGCTAGCCAGAAGACATGAAGCTTCTAGGTCAGTTTGATTCCTCTATGTTCTATATGATTCAAGTACATGTTGCCTTTGATAACAGGGTCTGATAAAGTCTGGAGAATAGCCAAGAATAATGTCAATACCCTATAATATTTTGACCTCACTGGTCAAAAACTCCAAAAGAAGTAACTAGTCCCTGGAACCAGACTTTAAATTCTTTTCAGATTTGTTTTTACTGTTTTCATTTTACACCCATGAGTGTTTTGCTTGCATATGTCTGTGATGGTTTGTATATGCTCAGCCCATGGAGTGACACTATTAGAAGATCTGGCCCTGTTGGAGTAGGTGTGTCACTGTAGATGTGGGCTTTAAGAACCTCATCCTAGCTGAATAGAAGTCAGTATTCTCCTAGCAGCCTTCAGATGAAGATGTAGAACTCTCAGCTCCTCCTGCACCATGCCTGCCTGAATGCTGTCATGCTCCCACCTTGATAATAGACTGAACCTCTGAACCTGTAAGCCAACCCCAATCAAATTCTGTCCTTATAAGAAATGATGCACCTAACCCTCAATACACTGGAGGCCCCAGGGAGTTTAGAGATAAGGTGGGATGGAGGTGGGGACATCCATGTGGAGACAGTGCTGGTGGGGAGGAGGTGTGAGATGTGGAGCAGTTGGAGGGTGGATGGGGGATTCAGGGAATGGAATATGGAGTGTAAAAAATAAATTAATTTATAAAATAAAAAAACAAGCATAGCAAGCTCAGAAAGGAAAAATATACAATATATGGTTCGAGTATTAAAGGGGCACCAGGAAGTGAAATGGAGTTGAATCCTGTTCACGGATATTAAATTGTATTAAGAGAGTAGTGACCTTGGGGCAAGATCCCACCCAGCTAAGTTTAGGTCCAGGTACAAGCTAAGCCTTTAATCCCAGGAGGCAAAGACAAGTCGATCTCTGAGTTCAAGGCCTGCCTAGAACAAGCAAGTTCTAGATGAATTAAAACTTAAATCCAGGCCACACCTTAAATTCAGGTGGACCCCACCTTTAATCCCAGTGTTTAGGAGACAGACATGAAGATCTCTGAGTTCAAAATCCGTTTACAGAGCAAGTTGCAGAACAGGCACGCTTAGGCAGTGAAGGAGTTGGAAAACAGAAAGCTAGTGATAATGTAATAGAACAAGGGGTCCATGTTCCAGCCTCAGCAAGCAGCAGAACTCTGCAGCTTTAGCCATGTGGTTCTGGCTTTGGAGTACAGAACAGAAGGGACTATTGGGACAATTGATGCTGGTTAGCTGGAGCTAAGAAATTAGCAGTAACTAAGAAGAGACTAGCATCACTGAGGTGACATCTGGTTAAATGTTTTCTGAGAGCACAAAGAAGCTGTTTTGCAGAGATAGCCAAGGCTGTACCTTGTGCTGCAGCTGTACTTGGTAATGTGTAAGACTCACCCAGGTGGTACTGGTTTTGAAGGCATGAAGGGGTCATGAAGAGCAGCTGAGAGCCGGGCGGTGGTGGCCCACGCCTTTAATCCCAGCACTTGGGAGGCAGAGGCAGGCAGATTTCTGAGTTCAAAGCCAACCTGGTCTACAGAGTGAGTTCCAGGACTACACAGAGAAACCCTGTCTCGGGAGGAAAAAAAAAAAAAACATCTGAAGCTTGGCACTGTGAGAGGCCATGGAAAGCCATTGGTGAAGGTGCAGCCTCAGTTCTAATTGATAGCCCAGGACTGAAGGGGTTATGCAAAGGAGTTGAGGCTTGGCACTATGAAGAGAGCCTATGAGAGGCTATTGGTGAAGCCTAGTTACAGTGGAAGACCCCAGTGTATTGGAGATGCCAGTACCATGGGATGATTACCAAGAACAGCAGCAGCAGTGGAGTGGATCAACCTGAGCTTAGAGTGCTACAGAGGGCAGAGCTGGAGAAGTGACACAAGACCTTTTGAGGAGCCCAGAAGGTCACGTGTGAAATAAGAAACAGTTACATTGAAGCTGCCTTGGATACCCCAAGATGATGGAGATGCCAGAGCCGTGGGATATCTGCTGAGGAAAGCTGCTAACAGGGAGTGGAACCAGCCCAGGAGAAAGAAGTTTGTTGCAGTCAACAAAGATGAAAAAGGAGTTGGAGATCTGAAGACCGCTTTGACATCAAACATGGAGATGCAGAGTTTGGAATTTGCCCAGCTGGTTTCCTGTCTTGCTTTGGGGATTACAGTTAAGTGATTGGATGAATGTCAGAAGAAACTTTGAACTTTGGACTTTTAACATTGTTGAGACTGCTATAGACTATGAGGACTTTTGAAGTTGTACTAAATGTATTTTGCATTATGCTATGTTTAGGTATGGCCCCTATAGATGCATATGTTTGAACAAGTCTATGAGGGCCAGGGAGTGGAATGTGATGGTTTGTATATGCTAGTCCCCATGAATGGCACTATTAAAAGGTATGGCCCCGTTGGAGTAGGAGTGTCACTGTGGGTGTGGGCTTTAAGACCCTCATCCTAGGGGCTGGAGAGATGGCTCAGAGGTTAAGAGTACTGGATGCTCTTCCAGAGGTCATGAGTTCAATTTCCAGCAACCACATGGTGGCTCATAACCATCTGTAATTGGATCCAATGCCCTCTTCACATAAAATAAATGAATTAATCTTTCAAAAGAAGAAGAAGAAGAAGAAGAAGAAGAAGAAGAAGAAGAAGAAGAAGAAGAAGAAGAAGAAGAAGACCCAAATCCTAGCTTCCTGGAAGTTCATATTCTGCTAGCAGCCTTCAGATGAAGATGTAGAACTCTCAGCTCCTCCTGCACCATGCCTGCCTAGATGCTGCCATGCTTCCACCTTGATGATAATGGACTGAACCTGTAAGTCAGCCCCAATTAAATTTTGTCCTTATAAGAGTTGTCTTGGTCATAGTGTCTGTTCACAGCAGTAAAACCCTAACTAAGGCAATGTCTGTGCAGGTATTTGCATAACTGGTATTCATGGAGACCAGAAGAGAGTATTGGATCCTCTGGAAGGAGAGCTAACTACTTATTAGCCAAAACCTGCATCTTCTGGAAAATCTTTTTAGTTAGCCTCTGGTGTCTAGTAGGGGCATTGTGGTCTCATTATAGTGCAACTCCCAGAGAGAGAGAGAGAAAGAGAGAGAGAGAGAGAGAGATCTTATGCATATTCACACAGATACTTTTACAGTAAGTTCTATGACTTTTTTGAAAGTTCTTTGGTATTATTTATCCATCCCTATACTCTTTCATATAACCTGCACTCTGCTTACCCACACCAATTTAACCTTTCCTGTTCCCTTAGTCCCTTTTAATCTTTTGTCTCAGTGCAGTTTCCTTCAACCCCCACTCCTCCCCATGGCCCTAGTAATTACTAATTTCTATGGAGAGTCCAAATGGAACACAAATAGGTAATTATCTAATACTGTAATGATAATATACACAAATAAGAGAAAGCAGGCAACAAAGAAGTGATATTTGTCTTTCTGGTTCTGATATTACCTCATTCAGAATGGCTGTTTCCAGCTCCATCTATTTATCTATGAATTTCATTCTTCTTAAGACCTAAATAATATTCCAGTGTGTAAATATACCAAATTTTCCCTATGGATAGACAGACCATAGGCCTTAGGGGATAATCTACTGCTATTTTTCTACTAAATGTATTAAAATAGTATTAAACCAATTCCTAATGACTTATCATTATACCTTTAGATCAGTACGTCTCTCTACCTTCCTTTGGGAAACTTCTACTTGAAGTAGATGCTTGTTAACGCAAAGACCCACAATTGACTATGGTACAGAGAATAAGATACTGCAGAGTGCTCAGCAGAACACATGCATGGCACACCCCCTCCTGAGACTCAGGGATCATTGTAGAAAACAGAGCATAAATAGTTAAGAACTAGGGATGCTGGTTGACTATAGGAAAACAGTTTCTTCTAGACATAACAGCACAGCTACACATATGAACTCACAACTGAACAGATGTAGTTCAGTTGCTAGAGTATTTGCTTAGTGTGGTGGTTTGAATATGCTTGGCAAGAAGTGGCACTATTTGGAGGTGTGGCCCTGTTGAAGTAGGTGTGTCACTGTGGGTGTGGGCTTTAAGACCCTCATCCTAGATCTCTGAAAGTGAGTATTCTGCTAGCTGCCCTCAGATGAAGATGTAGAACTCTCAGCTCTTCCTATACCGTGCTTGCCTGGATGCTGCCATGTTCCCACCTTGATGAAAATGGATTGAACCTCTCTGAACCTGTAAGCCAGTCCCAATTAAATGTTGCTTTACAAGAGTTGCCTTGGTCATGTCTGTTCACAGCAGTAAAACCCTAACTAAGACAGAGATAGAAGAAGTAGACTTGCTGGACAGGACAGAAGTAAGACAGGAGATGAGACCTACCTCAAGGTAATGGGTCACCAATGTTGTGGGCCTTCTACATTCTAGGCCACCTCTACTTCCCAGGGCTAAATAACAAGCAGCTACCTCAAAAGTAGCTAATACAGACAGATGTTCATCTTAATGAATGTTCTGCCTTGAAGGAAGGTGTTATCCTGTTTCAGTGTTCTGCTTTTCAGAGTAGGATGGTTTATAAGTAATTCAATGGGCAGAAAATATAAATAGATTTAAAGAGTACTTTCATACTTTTAACATGAAGGGGTGTTGTATTTTGTCAAAGGATTTTTCAGCATCTAATGAGATGTTCATGTGACTTTTTCCTTGAGTTTGTTTATATAGCGTATTATATTGATGATTTTTGTATATTGAACCATCCCTGTGTCCCTGGATTAAGCCTACTTGATCATGGTGAGTGATAGATTTGACGTGTTCTTGGAATCGGTTTGTGAGAGTTTTATTGAGTATTTTTGCATCGATATTCATAAGTGAAATTGGCCTGAAGATCTCTTTCTTTGTTGGGTCTTTCTGTGGTTTAGGTATCAGAGTAACTGTGGCTTCATAGAATAAATTAGGTAGTGTTCCTTCTGTTTCTATTTTGTGGAATAGTTTGAGGAGTATTAGTATTAGCTCTTCTTGGAAGGTCTGGTAGAATTCTGTACTAGAAGCATCTGGCCCTAGGCTTTTTTGGGGGGTGGGCCAGAGGTTTTTAATGACTATTTATCATTTTCTTAGGGGTTATGGGACTGTTTAGATAGGTTACTTGATCTTGATTTTAACTTTGGTTCATAGTATCTATCTAGAAAAATCATCCATTTCATCTAGATTTTCCAGTTTTCTTGAGTATGGGCTTTTGTAGTAAGTTCTTATGATTTTTTAAAATTTCCTCAGTTTCTGTTATTATGTCTCCCTTTTCATTTCTGATTTTGTTGATTTGGATATTTTCTCTGTGCCCTTTGGTTAGTTTGGCTAGAGATTTATCTATCTTGTTGATTTTCTCAAAGAACCAGGAATTCATGGCACATATCTAAATATAATAAAAGCAATATACAATAAACCAACAGCCTACATCAAATTAAATGGAGAGAAACTAGAAGCAATCCCACTAAAATCAGGGACTAGACAAGACTGCACACTCTTTCCCTATCTATTCAATATAGTACTTGAAGTTCTAGCTAGATAAATTAGATAACAAAAGAATATCAAGGGAATCAAATTGAAAAGGAAGAAGTCAAAATATCACTATTTGCTGATGATATGATAGTATAAATAAGCAACCCCCAAAATTTCACCAGAGAACTCCTACAGCTGATAAACAGCTTCAGCAAAGTGATGGGATACAAAATTAACTCAAACTAATCAGTAGACTTCTTTTATACAAATGATAAACAAGCTGAGAAAGAAATTAAGGAAACAACACCCTTCACAATACAAATAGTATAAAATATTGTGGTATAACTCTTACCAAGTACGTGAAAGATCTGTATGACAAAAACTTCAAATCCCTGAAGAAAGAACTGAAGAAGACCTCAGAAGATGGAAAGATCTCCCAGGCTCATAGATTGGCAGGATTAATATAGTGAAAATGACCATCTTACCAAAAGCAATCTACAAATTCAATGCAATCCCCATAAAAATTACAATACAATTCTTCACAGACATGGAAAGAGCAATTCTCAACTTCATATGGAAAAAAAAACCAGGATAGCCAAAACAATTCTCAACAATAAAAGATCTTCTTGGGGAGACACCATCCCTGACCTCAAGCTATACTACAGAGCAATAGTGATAAAGATCGAATGATATTGGTACACAGACAGACAGGTCAATCAATGGAATAGAACTGAAGACTCAGAAATAAACCCACACACCTGTAAACACTTGACCTTTGACAAAGTGGGGAAAAAAAAGAAATCATCTTCAGTAATGGTACTGGTCTAACTGGCAGTCTGTATGTAGAAAATGAAAATAGATCAATATTTGTCACCTTGCACAAAGCTCAAGTCCAAGTGGATCAAGGACTTCAGCATAAAATCAGATACACTAAATCTAATAGAAGAGAAAGTAGGAAAGAGCCTCAAGCTCATTGGTACAGGGGGAAATTTCCTGAACAGAACACCAGTGGTTCAGGCTCTAATATCAGCAATTGATAAATGGAACCTCATGAAACTGAAAAGCTTCTGTAAGGCAAAATACACTGTCAATCAGACAAAACAGCATCCTACTGATTAGGAAAAAAATCTTCACTAATCCTGTATTCGATAGAGGGCTAATATCCAAAATCTATTGAGAACTCAAGAAGTTAACCTCCAAAAAAACCAAACAACCCAATCAAAAATGGGATACAGAGCTAAACGGAATTCACAACAGAAGAATCTCAAATAGCTGAGAAGCACTTAAAGAACTGTTTAAAGCTCTTAGTCATCAGAGAAATGCAAATCAAAATGACCATGAGATTCCATCTTATACCAATCAGAATCACTAAGATCAAAAACTCAAGTGACAGCCCATGCTGGCGAGGATATGGAAAAAAAAAGGAACACTCTTCCATTGCTGGTGAGATTAAAACTGGTACAACCACTCTGGAAATCAGTGTGGCGGTTCCTCAGAAAATTGGAAATAATTCTACCTGAAGACTCAGCTATACCACTCCTGGGCATATACCCAAAAGATGCCCTACCATGCCACAGGGACACATGTTCCACTATGTTCATAGCAGCCTTATTTGTGATAGCCAGAAGCTAGAAACAACCTAGATGTCCCACAAGGGAAGAATGGATACAGAAAATGTGGTACATTTACATAATGGAATACTATTCAGCTATTAAGAACAATGACATCATGAATTTTGCAGGCCAATGAATGGAACTAAAAAACATCATCCTGAGTGAGGTAACTCAGACCCAAAAGGACAAACATGCTATATATTCACTGATAAGTGGTTATTAGCCCAAAAGTACAGAATACCTAGGATACAACCCGCAGACTGTAAGAAGTTTAACAAGCAGGAAGGCCTAAGTGAGGATGCTTCAATCTCACTTAGAAGGGGAAACAAAATAATTACAGGAGACAGAGGGAGGGAGGGATCTAGGTGGGTGAGGGGAAGGAGAGGGGAAAAGGATCAGACATTGGGGGGAGGGTACAGGAGAGAAGCCAGAGGGCCAGGAGAATGAATGGAAATATGCAGCCTCTGAGGATGGGAGGTAGGGAAACCCTCTACAAAGTAGCAGAAACATGAGAGGTGAGAGACTCAGTGGAGGTGACCCTAGCCAAAATGTCCAACAGTAAGGAGAGGGAACTCAAAGAGTCCCCCTCAGAAGATAGACAGGGCCTCAAGTGGAGGGACAGGGTTACCAACCCACAGTCAAAATTTCTGACCTAGAATTGTTCCTATTTAAAAGAACTGAAGGGACAAAAATGGAGAAGAGATTAACAGAAATGCCACCCAGTGAGCAGCCCAACTTGGACTCCATCTCACGGAGGCGGGCGCCAAGGTCTGACACTATTACTGGTGCTATGATGTGCTTACAGGCAGCAACCTAGCATGGCTGTCCTCTGAGAGACCCTACAACAGTTAACTGAGACAGATGAGGATACTTACACCCAACCATTGGACTGAAGTCGGGGACCCCAATGATTGAATTAGGGGAAGGACTGAAGAAGGTGAAGGGGAGGACAACCACATAGGAAGACCAGCAGCCTCAACTAATCTAGACCCCTGGGAGCTCACAGAGACTAAGCCACCAACCAGGCAGTATACAGGGGCTGGTCTGAGGCCCCCAGCACATATATAGCAGAGGACTGCCTGGTCTGACCTCAGTGGGAGAAGATGCACTTAATCTTATAGAGACTTGGGGCCCCAGGGAAAGGGGGTCATTGGTGGGGAGAGGAGGAGCACACTATCAGAGGGAAAATGGAAGAGGAATAGGATGAGGAACTGTGGGAGGGGAAACTAGGAGGAGGCAATGACTGGAATGTAAATAAATAAAGTAATTAAATACATATATATATCAAAATAAAATAATAGAACAAAAAAACTACTTTCAGAAAAAAAAACCACATCATTCTATTACTTAAATGGTTGTATGAATTTAAATGTTATAGGTTATACATTTGCCTATTGTGACAGTTTGTATCTATGCTAGGCCCAGTGAATGGCATGATTAGAAGGTGTGACCCTGTTCAAGTAGGTGTTGGTCATGGTGTCTATTCACAGTGTCTAACTAAGACAGAAGTTGGTACTGGGAGTGGGGTATTGCTGTGATAGGCCTGACCATGGTTTTGTTTGGAAGAATGTGGATTTAGGGACTTTGGATTTGGAAAGTAGAGGGATATTTTAAATGGGGCTTAATGAGCTATCCTAGTAGGAATATGGAAGACTGTTACTGAGAGTAATTTGAACTGTGCAGACCTGTCCCAAGAGGATTCAAAGGAGAAGAATTTCAGTATGAGGCATAAAGACTGGTTTTGTGGTATTTTTGTGGAGAATATGGCTACTTTTTGCCTTGTCTGGAGAGTTTGCCTGAGGCTAAGGTGAGGAGACTCAGATTCATTGCATTGACAAAGGAAGTCTCAGAAATGCCCATTAAGTCTCATGAAGAGCATTTTAAACAAGCATAGCAAGATGAGAAAGGAAAAATATAAAATATATGGTTCAAGTACTACAAAGGTACCACAAAGTGAAATGGAGCCGAATCCTGTGTTCAAGAAGATAACAAATTAAGGGAGTGGGACTTTGTCAGATCCTACCCAGCTAAGTATAGATTCAGGCATGGTGGTACAAGCCTTTAATCCCAGGAGATAAAGCCAAGCAGACCTCTAAATTCAAGGCCAGTTGAGGACAGAGCAAATTCTAGGTGAAGAAAAGCTTAAATCCAGGCTTGATGGACCACACCTTTAATCCCAGTGCTTAGGAGACAGACATGCAGATCTCTGAGTTCAATGTCAATCTACAGAACAAGATCCAGGACAGTCAAGCTTAGGCATTAAAGGAGCTGGAAAAGAGGAAGCTAGTGACACCGTAATAGAACAAGGGGGCCATGTTCCACCTCCTGCAAGCAGCAGAAGTCAGTGGCTTCAGCCATGTGGTCAAGAGAAGAAAGAGACAATTGATGCTGGTTAGCTGGAGCTAAGAAATTAGTGGTGATTAAGAAGAGACCAGCATCACTGAGGTGACATCTTCTGGGAAGTGTTTTCTGAGAGCACAATGAAGCTGTGTTCTAGAGATAGCCAAGGTTGTACCTTGTGCTGCAGCTGTGCTTGGTCACCCAGGTGGAACTGGTTTTGAAGGCATGGAGGGGTCATGAAGAACAGCTGAGGCCTGGTACTATGAGAGGCCATGGAAGGCCATTAGTGAAGGTGCAGCCTCAGTTGTAGGTGATGGGCCAGGACTGAAGGGGTCATGCAAAGGAGTTGAGGCTTGGCACTATGA
>JADRCD010018237.1:0-10307 GCA_019843815.1 Montemys delectorum
TGTAGAGGAATGAGGAAAATATGGAAACTAAAGAAGATCAGTGTGAACAGAGATTACAAAGTATTATGAGCAGATGGAGTGGGGGTGCTCTCCTAATCTACAGGAGGAATGTTCTGGTGGGTAAGATGCTTGCTAGTCAAAAGAATTGGAGTTGTCCACAGATGAAAATGGTGATCTTACTGGTTTTGCCATTCCTGAACCCAAAACACTTCCACAATGCTCACGCCTTCTTTCACCCAAAATCTACATGTTTGCCATCCACCCACTTCACAGAGAAGATTTGGAAACCAACAGCAGCAGCAGCAGCAACAACAACAACCACGATGGGATGGTCTAGCATTTGCCATTGACAAGATGCCAGGACAAGTATACATCAGGATGAAGTCCTTAGCCTCAAATTTCTCTTTATAGATGGACCTGCTGCCAATGCCATTATGATATGTGAAATCACCACCCTGTTGCATGAATCCTGGAATAATGCTGTGAAAGGAGGAACCCTTATAACCAAATCTTTTCTCCCCAGTGCTCAGAGCATGAACATTTTCTGCCATCTTTGGAATTTTGCCTGCAAACAGCTTATAGGAGACTCGGCCAGAGGGGTCGCCATCAGTTGTGATGTTGAAGAACATGATGGGGTTGATCATAGCTGCAGCAAGTGGAACAGGGAGCAATGGGGGCAGCAAGCAGTCCTAACCAGTGATTATCTCTGCAGCCCCACAACACTGAATTTATAAATACCTCAGTGAGTTCTTCATTCACATATAATATCAAATACAAATATTTTGAGATGTAACATAAATTGTATATTATATATGCTCTTAAATTATTTACCTCTACATTCATAAACTATTTTTTAAAGATAATCAAATTTATTTACAAATCTTTTGTTTTAATTGCCACCAAGCCTGATGACCTGAGTTTGATTCCCCTGGACTTACATGATGGATGGAAAGAACTGAGTTCAGCAAGTTGTCCTGCCCTTGGACAACACAAACACCCCTCTGACACACACACACACACACACACACACACACACACACACACACACACACACACACTGACAGAAAGAGAGACAGACAGAGACAGAGACAGACAGAGAGACAGAGAAATAGACACAGACACAGACACAGAGACAGAGTAAGAGAGGAAGGAGAGAGACAGAGACAAAGAGACAGAGAGAGTGAGTGAAAGGGGAGGGAAAGAGGAGAGAGAAAGACCAGAAAGTGACAGAGAGAGAGAGAGAGAGAGAGAGAGAGAGAGAGAGAATGAGAATAAAACACTTCAATTAATGCCAAATGAGGGTGAAAAAAATCTCCTCCTGTTTATACTCACTACACTAGCTCATTGTCTTCTTCCTTATAGTAACCTTGACACTGTTTTTCCTAACTTCAACTTTCCCCTGTTGTCAAAAAAACTCTCGATGTTCAATGTTCAGGAATTATTCTTCCAACCCTCTGTGACTCCTTCACTAACAGCTTCAAGCTCATTCTCAGTTTTCAAGTTTTTCTAGCCCTTCACAACAACTAGAGCCAGTGATTTAATGTCATTTCTCTTCTGGGTAATCTTATCTTAGTTCACTATCTGTTGCAGTGTGAGGAAGGAAAGTCTTACAGGTTACAGTCCATCATCGGGGAAGGAAGCTAAAAAAGAAACTCCTGGCAGGCACTGGGAGGCAGGAACTGAAGCAGAGACCATAAGGGAACACTTGCTCTCCATGGTTTGCACTGCTACCTTTTTTTTTTCTTTTTGAAAGTGACATTTAGTTCTTATTATCATTCATAGTAGGATAAATGCTACATTGATTTTCATTTTAAACTGGTCCACAAATCATATAGTTTAGTTATAATAGTTTGAATTCCTTTATAATAATTTATCTTTACATATTAACATTATTCTTCAAATTTATTAATGTAGCCTTTAAGTAAGGTTTGGTAGTCTAATATACAAAATTGTCCATTACATATAAATTGTCAGGTTACCTTAATATTATTTTCATACTTATGTCTCAAAAATATTATTAACATGAAACTTTTTTTTTCAGTCAAACAGAGGATGCTTATTTTGAGGTTTGACTTTGGACACCCACCCTGAGACTGACACCTTTCTGAACCAGCAATGATAATTTTTAACGTAGGCCAGGCCAAGCTGCCCGGGAATAGTTCTACCCACAGTGATCTGGGCCCTTCCTTATTAATCAGGAATCAATAAAATGTCCTACAGACAGCCCCCACAGACTAGTCTAATAGAGGCAATTCTTCAACTGATGTTACTTCTTCACAGGTGACTCTAGTGTGTGTCAACTTGACAAAAACTAACCAGAACACTATCTAACAAAACAAGTCTGTACATTTGTCTACTTTAAGGTATAAATTAATAGTTCAACTTTTTCTTTTCATTTGGGGAGTCTACATACTTATATGACTGACTACAAAGAAGTTCCTATATTTCGTTGGCAGTGCAATAAGTGGAGTTTAAGAATGATGCTCTTTCTGTTAATGCTTCTTTGTTGCAGAAAGACAGTCTACTCATTTGTGGATGAGAAGGCTTCAACTACAGGAATGAAATAGGATTCTTTCAAATCAATGATATCTGCCAAGCCCAGCAATTTTTCAGTCCATTTCTGGAGTATTTGGGCAGAGAAAGCCATGTTAACTAAAACTCAAGGTTTGATGATCTTTGTGGAGTGATTTCTCCTTTTATATTACAGTTTCCCTCTTTGATTTGCTCTTCCTCTCTCCAGTACAAATGGCCTATTCTTCTTTCTGTATAGTGCAGTGTCTGTTAAACTGAAGACAGTACTAAAAGCTTGTCTTAAATTAGTGACACTTCCTCTATGACTTTCTTTACCCATAAGACTTTCAGGCTAAGGCAGATAAGACAGATAAGGCAGATACAACAGATAAGAGGGATTTTGCTCAGTGTTTCTCTTTGCTGAGTACGCAGAATAAGAGAAAGAAAATTATAAAGAAAACTGGGAGCCAGGCAGTGGTGGTGCACTCCTTTAATCCCAGCACTTGGGAGGCAGAGGGAGGTGGGTTTCTGAGTTCGAGGCCAGCCTGGTCTACAGAGTGAGTTCCAGGACAGCTAGGGAAACCCTATCCCCCCCAAAAACAAAAAAACAGAAAAACACACACAAAAAAAGAAAGAAAACTGGGGGAGCCAGAGGTTGGTATTTTAGCTGATTCTTTGATTTTTGAGTCCCCAAAAGAACTTAATATAGCCAAATGCTGAGGGATCCATTGTAGCTGTCTTTCTTCTTTGTGAATTCTTCTTTTCCCCCATCCTTTATCCCCACAACTTCACCCCCTGTCATTAGAGAGGAAAGGAAAGATAGAGGAGAGAGGGATTGAGATCTATGAATTTAATTGCTCTTCTTGGATCTTCTTAGAAGAAAACTACTAACAAACTGAAACTAACCCACCACTACCAATGACCAACAATCACCCACTCTACCTCTTGGGACCCTAGCATTTATATACCATCTGAACAGTTCTCAGAATTCTAAATGATCATACAATCACAGAAACTACCTACAGCTGGCAAAACCATGCCTCTGCTAGAGCATGGGGCAAATCATAAGTTAGCTGCTTTGGACAATCTGAAGCAGCAGCATATGTCCACAACAGAGATTAAAATGAAAACATATTCTTTAATATTTCTGTGTTTTTAAAAGAACCCAAATTTCCAGAATTCTCACTACAAACCATTTTTATGAGGAAATTACTGTGATGCTGGGATCACGTTCATAATAGAAAAAAAATATGATACAGTTGGATGAACAGCCCCAGATTCCAGTACCTCAGAAGCTAGAAACTTTGTGGAATTTGAAAGCCAGTGCCCTGAACACAGACAATAATGTTTACACAAAGGACATTAGGAACAGAGATAGTGACAGCTAACAGACTTTAGTGTGAACCTGTTACAAAACATGTGGTTAAACCAGCCAGCTGAAGAAAACCAGAAAAGAAAAATATATGCAACTGGGCTCTGTTTGGATGGGGCTCTATTTCTTTTGTGAATAGATAGATGCTTGCAATGGATATAATCTGGGCTTCATATGATCCCATTTCACCATCTAGAAAAATCTAGGATATTTAGGTCGTATGAGTCCTGCTTTCTAGGCTGCAATTTGAAAAACAACAGGGACTTCTACAATCTGGCTCGATCTTAGAAAAATACTGCTCAGGTATAATAGTGCACATTTATTATCCTAGCACTTGAGAGACAAAAGTAGGTGGATCCCTATGAATTCGAAGCCAGTCCAGTCTATATATTTTTAGACCAGCAAAGTTATAAAGTGAGACCCTTCCTTCATAAGAAGGAAGAGGAGGGGGAGGAGGAGGAAGAAGAAGAGGAGAAGGAGGAGGAGAAAGAAAATGAAAGAAAAGAAAAGAAATACCTTGTGTCTCCTGAGCCATTACCCTCTCTGAAGGGCCTTCACGCTATCTTGCTTAACAGCATAATAACTAAGTATTGCTCTAATCGTTCTGTAAATACCCCTCCATTAGTGTTTGCCACATAGTCTCCCAAATCAATAGAGATATTCTGCCTTCAGAAAAGTTCTCTATCTTATATTTCCTTTGTCTCCCTTCATAAGCTGACTATCCTTCTACAAACAAATTGTGCAGAGAGCCCCTTTGCTTCTCACTGTTCATAGTATTTCTTTTGAGAAAGTTGATATCTGAGAACCCAGATATTTGGCACTTTTAGATCATAATATCTTTGTATCTCATTTTTTAGTTTGTTTACCTAATGCAGAAAATGAAGCACTCAAATTATACATTTATTATTTATTTTACT
Source organism: Montemys delectorum (assembly GCA_019843815.1). NCBI lineage: Eukaryota > Metazoa > Chordata > Mammalia > Rodentia > Muridae > Montemys > Montemys delectorum. Next base: position 4,801 of record JADRCD010018237.1, read on the forward strand.
ATTCACTTTATCCTGCTCACTGCCCCCCTCCCAGTCACCCTCTCCCACAATCCTTTCCCCATCCTCCTTCTCCTCTGAGTATGTGGGGCCCACTGGGTATCCCCCCAACCCTGTCACTTCAAGTCTCTTTGAGGCTAGGTGCTTCCCCTCCTCCTGAAGCCAGACAAGACGGCCCAGCTAGAAGAACATATCCCACAGACAGGAAACAGTTTTTGGGATAGCCCCTACTCCAGTTGTTTGGGACTCACAAGAAGACCAGGCTGCATATCTGCTACATATGTGCATGTCGACCTAGGTCCAGCCTGTGTATGTTCTTTGGTGGTTCAGTCTCAGAGAGCCCCAAGGGTTCAGGTTACTTGATTCTGTTGATCTTCCTGTGGAGTTAGTATAAGCCACAATCCTTCTTATTATTCTATAAGAGTCCCCAAGCTCCATCCACTGTTTGGCTGTGGGTGTCTGCATCTGTCTGAGTCAGCTGCTGGGTGGAGCCTCTCAGAGGACAACAAGCTCCTGTCTGCAGGCATAACAGGGCCACCCGGCAGTGGTGGTGCATGCCTTTAATCCCTGCACTTGGGAGGCAGAGACAAGCGGATTTCTGAGTTTGAGGCCAGCCTGGTCTACAAAGTGAGTTCCAGGACAGCCAAGGCTACACAGAGAAACAAACAAACAAACAAACAAAAAAGTTAGGGATTGGTGCTTGTCCATGGGATGGGTCTCAAGTTGGGCCAGTTATTGGTTGGCCATTTCCTCCATCTCTGCTCCATCCTCTATGCCTGCATTTCTTGTAGACAAGATAAATTTTGGGTCGTAAGTTTTGTGGGTGGGTTGATATCCCTATTGTTCCATTGGAGTTCCTTCCCAGCTATAGGAAGTGGCCTCTACAGGTTTCATATCCCCAATGCTGTGAGTCACAGCTGAGGTCACCCCCATTGATTCTTGGGCACCTCCTTTGTCCCAGGTCTCCATCGCTTCCTGGAGATGCCCCTTACCTCCTCACCTCCATTCATTCTCATGGCTATCTGGATCACACGAAACCTGATCCTGAACCACAGAAAATAGAGAGAAACATCCTCATCCCTCTCCCCATCCCCTCTCCTACCCAGTTCCCTTCCTCCATCTGCCCCTTATGACTATTTTATTCTCCCTTCTAAGTGAGATTCAAGCTCCCTCACTTGTGACTTCCTCCTTGTTTAGCTTCTTTGGGTCTGTGGAATGTAGTGTGGGTATCCTGCATTTTACAGCTAATATCACTTATAAGTGAGTGCATACCATGCATATCCTTTTGGATCTGGGTTACCTCACTCATGATGATATTCTCAAGTTCCATCCATTTGCCTGCAAAATTCGTGATGTCTTTATTTTTAATGGCTGAATAGTATTCCGTTGTATAGATGCACTACATCCTAAAATGAGTCATCAGTATGTCATAGAAATTTAACATACTATGCTAAGATATGTGTGGAGACAGGCAAGTGAACACTAGTGCCAATTTTGATTGTGATAAAGCAGAAAACTGTATTACAAGAAGGATGTTTCAGGGTATTTGATTAAACACATGTGGCATTAGAGCAATATTAATCCTGTGGTAGTCTGAATAGAAATGTTCCCCCTTAGGTTCATATAGTTGAATGCTTGGTCATTAGGGAGGGCCACTACTAGACAGAGGTTTGGAGGTGCAACCTTGTTGGAGAAAGTGTGTCAGCTGTGTGGGCTTTGGTGATTCAAAAATCTCAAGCCAGGACCATAGATCTGTGTATAGAATTCTCAGCTACATGCCTGCCTGTGTGTGACCATGCTTCCTGCCATGATGATAAATGGACTAAACCTCTGAAACTATAAGTAAGCCAAAATTAAATATTTTCTTTTATAAAACTTGCTATGGTCATGATTTCCCTTCACATCAATAGAATATTGACTAAGACAAATTTGAAGGTCATCAGAGTCGAGTCTTGCGTTTCTTTTTTGTTGTTGTTGTTGTTGTTGTTGTTGTTGTTGTTGTTTTTTCGAGACAGGGTTTCTCTGTGTAGCCCTGGCTGTCCTGGAAGTCACTCTATAGACCAGGCTGGCCTCGAACTCAGAAATCCGCCTACCTTTGCCTCCCAAGTGCTGGGATTAAAGGCGTGTGCCACCACCACCACCACCACCACCACCCCGCCCGAGTCTTGTGTTTCTTTAGTAACTAAATTGCCATTACATCTAAGAAATTCATGAAATCAAATAGAAACCAGGATCCTTTTAAAGAGATGTCCTTAAATAAAAGAAAGTGATTTTATACTAGATTTGGTATATGTTCTAATGGTTTCTTCATAGCAAGCCCAAGCAGGTAACCTCTACCTAGCAAAGTACTATATAGACAAAGTAAAGTAAAACCTTAAGAATTCTCTCAAAACAAAACAAAACAAAAACAAAAACGAAAACAAAAACAAAATAAGGCTGAGCAGTGGTGGCGCATGCCTTTAATCCCAGCGCTTGGGAGGTAGAGGCAGGCAGATTTCTGAGTTTGAGGCCAGCCTGGTCTACAGAGTGAGTTCCAGGACAGCCAGGGCTACACAGAGAAACCCTGTCTCGAAAAACAAACAAACGAAAAAAAGAATTCTCTCTGATTGTAGGCTTTCCCATTCATAGCAAGAAAGTCTGCTGCATGACAGGCAAAAATCAAGCAAGTTGGGAGCATGCAAAAGCAGCTATGGACACTCTTCTGGTGTGGGTCAGATACATACATTATTTGTGTCTCTTTCATTACATAACACATAAAGCAAAGGAAATGTGTGTATGTGCACACAGAAGAGATGGGGAGATGCTGAGGAGCAGAATGTGTCCCCAGAGGCTATAGTGGTGGGAGCTTCATAAAAAAGCCTGGATTTTAGCTGAACTCTAGAAAGGATGACAGGACAATCATTTGGCAGAAGAGACAGTGTGAACAAGGCTAGATACTGGGAATGAACAGAGTATGTGGAGAAGGAAACTAAAGTTACCCTCACAGGAGCAAAATATTCATGCTGAATAAGAGTGATAAAGCATTTTGGGACTTCAGTTTTTGCAATTAAAACAGAACTTTAGAAAGTTAAACAATGAAAGAGGAGATAAAAGGCTAGTAGATTTTCTTATACATCTGAGCATGGATATTGCATCACCAAGGGAGTCTCTAGCCACTCGTCAACATGTGGCAGACTCAACCAAAAATGTTATCTTTTAATAACACAAGGAGAAGAAACGATGATGTAGAAATTGAACAAAGTATAAGTAAATAAAGTGTGGCTTGGGATGTAGCTTCCGTACTCTGAAAGCAAGCTATTATTGTTGCCTCACCCTGATTTTGATATTCTTTTCTGATGGACAACTTTAATACTGCCAAGAAAAGATAAGAATTGTTTGTTCAGTTATACAATTAATACATAATGAAAAGTCTACTTTTCTAGCCTGTCAATATTTTGCTCTTCAATATAGATCACTATTTTCTTGAATTTTGTCTAACAGTTGCAAAGATATCTGTGTTCATCTTATTACACAGCTCAACCAATATTTTCTATTATTTTGCCAGGCAAAGAGAGAATGTGGAAGTTAGCACTCAATCCTTCTATGTTCTCACAGTAAAGATGAGGTTTGGGAACCCTGGACACACTGTAGGGGGAAGAGAAGAGCAGGCATTTTCAAAAGGGACAAACTATTCTGCTCTTTACAAGGTAAAGAGAACCTATTAACAGAGGTTGAACTATTATAGTTTAGTTATCTGGAAAACAAAGATACAGAGTGTCTCTAACTCTAGTCACTCTGTGTCACTCAAGATTGAGGGAGAAATGTGAGATTTATAGCCCAGGAGCATGGAATCACTAGTAGACTAAAATTTAATCATAAGACTATAGAATGTTTCCCTGCCCCATCCCACCTTACCATCAAATGTATAAATGCTCACTAACACAGTTTCTTTTATGTTTGGATTTTATCAAAAAATTACAAAGCATAGAAAAGGAAAAAAGTAAAATTTGAGAGACAGAGCAAGTATCCTTGTATATGGCAGAGATGTTGGAATGTTCAGATTGTTAATTTAAAATAACTATATGTTAATGAATCTGGAAGAAGGAATACATAACCAGTGTCATAGTTACTGCTTTATTGTTGTGAAAAGGCAACTCTTATTAAAGAAAGCATTTATTTATTTTTATTTTATTTATCTATTCATTCATTTATTTTGTTTTTTTTGAGACAGGGTTTCTCCGTGTAGCCTTGGCTGTCCTGGCACTCACTCTGTAGACCAGGCTGGCCTCGAACTCAGAAATCCACCTGCCTCTGCCTCCCAAGTGCTGGGATTAAAGGCTTGTGCCACCACTGCCCGACCTAAAGAAAGCATTTAATTGAGGGCTTGTTTACAGTTTTAGAGGGTTGGTCCATGATTATTGTGGCTGTAAGCTGACAGGCATGGTGCTGGAGCAGTGAGAGCTTTACATCCTGATCTTCAGGCAGAAGGCAGTGAGAGAAGAGAAATATTGTTCCTGTTTTGGGCTTTTGAAACCTCAAAGCCCACTTCTATTGACACACTGAAGTGGAAACTTCTAGTCACTTTGGAAGGTCAGTTATGTCAAATGATGTTTTGCTGGGCACAGAGGTGAAAGGATGGCTTCCTGAAGCAGACACAGGTAAAAGGATATTTTGCTATAGCAGACACGTGAAAAGATGTGTAATGTTTTGAAACAATATAAGTATGACCCCATAGACAGTGGGAGCTCAATCATTGGTTTGCTTTGCTTTGCCTCTCTATTCTTTGCTGACAACTTGACTGTATTGGTTTGCCTTACATTGCATTGCTGAGCTTCACTTTGGTAACTTCATAAAGAGAATATCATCAAAGAACTGCAGCTTCTTGCCTCTTCCTCAGACTCAGGCCAGTTGGAAAGCCTCACAGTTTCTTCTGGATTGAACTGCCTTTGCTGATTCCCTTGAGGTATATGCCGAGTGGACTGGACTGCAGTTGCTAATTCCTGTGTGGAGTCAGCCGAGTGAATGGGCTGGACTGCAGCTGCTGGTTTTTGTGTGGTATCTCCCAAGTGAACTGGATTGCAGCTGCTTATTTGTGTTTGGTGCTTGCTAGTGGACTGGACTGAGATCAACGAAGATTGGAATCTCCCCAAAGAACTATTTCTAAACAGGTCCACTTCTCCTGTATCCTAATACCCTTTCTTTCCCACTACCTCTGGTGAACCCGTGTTAAAGTAGGCTATGAAAAATTTATGTCTACAACATACCTCACCCATGAAGGACTCACCTACTCCAATATAGCAATATCTCTGACTTCTTCTTAAACAGTTCTACTCCCCAATGAATATGCATTCAAATGAGCCTATGGGAACATTCTCATTCAAACCACCACAAAAAATAATAACAAATGAGTGGGGCTAAATATACTCATTGGTAATACGCATTGATATCATGTGGGAAGCGAGGTCCTATCTCTGGAATAAAGATAAATGGCCAAACAAATGAAAACTTGGACAATGTGAGAAAGAGATAGG
>JADRCD010018261.1:0-13499 GCA_019843815.1 Montemys delectorum
TATCCTATTGTTTTAGGATAAAATTTTCTGTAGATATCTGTTAGATCCATTTGTTTCATAACATCTGTTAATTGCACTGTGTCTCTGTTTAGTTTTTGTTTCCATGATCTGTCCAGTCCTGAGAGTGGGGTGTTGAAGTCTCCCACTATTATCTGTCTGGTGAAATGTGTGCTTTGACCTTTAGTAAAGTTTCTTTTATGAATGTAGATGCCCTTGCATCTGGAATGTAGAAGTTCAGAATTGAGAGTTCATCTCAGTACATTTTACCTTTGATGAGTATGAAGTGTCCCTCCTTATCTTTTTTTGATCACTTTAGGTTGAAAAGCAATTTTATTCAGTAGTAAGATGGCTACTCCAGCTTGTTTCTTTGGACCATTAGCTTGGATTCTTTTTCAGCCTTTTACTCAGAGGTAGGGTCTGTCTTTGTCACTGATGGGTTTCCTATATGCAACAATATGTTAGGTCCTGTTTATGTAGCCAGTCTGTTTGTGTATGTCTTTTTATTGGGGAATTGAGGCCATTGATATTAATAGATATTAAGGAAAAGTAATTGTTGCTTCCTGTTATTTTTGTTAGCGTTGGAGTCCTGTTCATGTGGTTAACTTCTTTTAGTTTTGTTGGAATATTAATTTCTTGCTTTTTCTAGGATGTAGTTTCCCTCCTTGTGTTGGAGTTTTCTTGAGCTTTGTACAAGGAGAAAGGAATGTATCAATTTGCATTTTTCTACATGTTGACTGCCAGTTGAGCCAGCACCATCTGTTGAAAATGCTGTCTTTTTTCCACTGTATGGTTTTAGCTCCTTTATCAAAGATCAAGTGACCATAGGTGCATGGGTTCATTTCTGGGTCTTCAATTCTGTTCCATTGATCTACCTGCCTGTCACTGTACCAATATCATGCAGTTTTTATCCCCTCCTTGGTTTCCATTTAATACCCTTTGAAGGGCTGGTTTTGTGGAAATATATTGTGTGAATTTCATTTTGTCATGGAATACTTTGTTTTCTCCATCTATGGTGATCGAGAGTTTTGTTGGGTATAGTAGCCTGAGCTGGCATTTGTGTTCTCTTAGGGTCTGTATGACATTTGCCCAGGATCTTCTAGCTTTCATAGTCTCTGGTGAGAAGTCTGATGTAATTCTGATAGGCCTGCCTTTATATGTTACTTGAACTTTTTCCCTCACTGCTTTTAATATTCTTTCTTTGTGTATTTGGTGTTTTGATTATTACATGGTAGAAGGAATTTCTTTTCTGGTCCAGTCTGTTTGGAGTTCTGTAGGCTTCTTCTATGTTCATGGGCATCTCTTTCTTTACATTAGGGAAGTTTTCTTCTATAATTTTGTTGAAGATATTTACTGGCCCTTTAAGTTGGAAATCTTCACTCTCTTCTATACCTATTATCCTTAGGTTTGGTTTTCTCATTGTGTCCTGGATTTCCTGGATGTTTTAGGTTAGGATCTTTTTGCATTTTGCATTTGCTTTGACTGTTGTGTCAATGTTTTTTATGATATGTCCTGCACCTGAGATTCTCTTCCATCCCTTGTATTCTGTTGGAGATGCTTGCATCTATGACTTCTGATCTCTTCCCTAGGTTTTCTATCTCCAGAGTTGTCTCTCTGTGATTTCTTAACTGTTTGTACTTCCATTTTAGGTCCTGGATGGTTTTGTTCAATTCTTTCACCTGTTTGGTGGTGCTTTCCTGTAATTCTTTCAGGAATTGTTTTGTTTCCCTTTTAAGGGCTTCTACTTGTTTACTCATGTTCTCCTGTAATTCTTTAAGGGATTTTTGTGTTTCCTCTTTAAGGTCTTGTGCCTGTTTACCTGTGTTCTCCTGTATTTCGTTAAGGGAATTACTTATGTTCTTCTTAAATTCCTCCATCTTCATCATGAGATTTGATTTTAGATCAATATCTTGCTTTTCCAAAGTGTTGAGGTATCCAGGACTTGCTGTGGTGGGAGTACTGGGTTCTGATGATACCAAGTAGTCTTGGTTTCTGTTGGTAAGATTCTTGAGTTTGCCTTTTGCCTTCAGGTAATCTCTGGTGTTAGATGATCTTGCTGTCTCTGGCTGTAGCTTGTTCCTCCTGTGGGTCTATAAGCCTGTGTCAGCACTCCTGGGAAATCAGCTCTCTCCTGGTAATACCTGTGCACAGAAGGTCATGGATCATCTGTCCCTCCTGGGTGCAGATAGATGCAAGAAGGACCCTATTCCAACTGCTCTGCATCTTCTTTGGCCTGTGCCTCCTGGCTCATCCCACCTTAGGAAGTCACCAGAGATCAAATGGAGATGTTGCCTGAGTCCCAGGGTCAGAGCACTCCCTGGAGACAAGCTCTCCACTTATGGGAAAGGTACACAGATGGCTGTGGAAGAGCCCCATCTCCTGGATGTAGATGGAGACAGGAAGGACCCTGTCCCATCTGCTCTGTCACATCTGCAGCCTCAGAAATGTTATTTTCAAGGTGACTATGAACCTATCAATGCTCTAACACAGGTATTTCACTTCCTGATACAAATGATATTCTTCCTTGACTGTAGAATGTGATCCTTTAAGATGAATTTAGAATATGACATATATCAGAGTGTATGTTCACAGGGAAGCCTGAGACTGGCATTAGATACCATTCTAAACCTATCTCCACCTTATCTGTTGAGGCATACTCTCTTACGTGATTCCAGAGCTCATCAACTTGACTAGTATAGCCAGACAGCTTTTACTGTGGATGTCTTTGCTCTGCCTCCCTAATGCTAGTATTACATGAGGGATGTCATACTTGCCCAACATTTATGTGGGTACTGGTGATTTGAACTCAGGCCTTGGCAGCTTGTTAGGTAAACGCTCTTCACTCCCTGAGTCATTTCCCTCACTCCTACAACACAGTCATCTTTCTATTCATCCCATATCAATTTGGAAAAGTAGAGAGATGGAGAAAGAAATACATAAACCTATGAGGGACTTGATTTTTACTTTTGCTATCATCCTCATTATAGCTAAGAACTAAATTGTATTCTTCAAATTACCATGGTAAAACCTTAAACCTTCATGTGACATTATTAAAAAGGGAGGCATTAAGGTAATAGGCTTAAATAAGGCCACAAATGGGAGGCATTATGGGTTACTGCTCCCATATACGCTGGGTCATTCTTTCTCTCCATTCCTCCCCCAGTCACTTTCCTTTTCTCTAAGTGGAAGGACATGCAACAGAAGTCCCTCTCTAATCTCCTTCAATCCCCCTAAAAACCAACCATGCTAAAAATCTCATCTTGCACTTCCAACCTCTAAAGCTATGTAAGGATTATTTTCTGTCATTTAAACCACCCAGTCTATGATATTTTCTTATGCCATCTCCAGAGAGCAAACTTGTTTTCTAAACAAGTTCCATTTTGTATCCTATAAGGAAAGGTATTCTAATACCATCAATATAATTATATCTTCATGGAATCCAGAAAAGCCTACATGTTTTATTTGTAGGGCAATGATTGGTTTATGAAAATTGAATAAAGTAAAGAACTGGACCTGACTATCAAATTTTGTATCAACTCTGTTTATACGTATTCTATTTTACTGTATTGTGTATTACTTCCTCACTAATTTTTATTTTCCCTGCCTTTGGCAATCTTCTATCATGGAAACTAATAAGATGGAGGACATTACAACAGTTCAGAACTACTTTCTTCTTTTGGAAGACAATAATAATGAATCTATCATAATCTTGACTGTGGTCTATCTTTCTAAAACTATTAATTTTTGATAGCTTCATACATGTACATAGTGAAATTTGTCATTTTCATCACAATTTCCCTCTCATCCTCATCCCACTCCTTTTGAAATCCCTCTTCTTCTAACAAATCCTCTTCCTACTTTCATGACTTTTGTATGTTTATGAGCCACTGAGTTTAATTAGGGTTGCTTGCAAGATAATGGATCCAGTGTTCCTTGCTGGAGTTTGGAGAACTTACTAGTGGTACACCACTGAAGAAAATGGCACCTCCCTGAAAACATTAACTGACTCTAACTTCTAAGGACAGGGCCTCATGAACCTCTCTATATTGTGTGCACATCCTATCTTGTGAAAATCTCCTTCATGAAGCCACATAAATTAAATATATGTCATGTCCAGAAAAAGATTCATAACACTCTCCCCATCCTCCAGATCTTATGCTCTTCCTTTTCTCTTTTCATCTTTGTTCTTTAAATTGGGGAGGATTGATATACATGTCTCATTCAGGACAGAGACATCACTAGTCATCTCTGTTTAGCATTTTGATCAATTATTGAGTCTCTTTATTTATCATTGAGGAGATAATTTTGAATGTCACAATATGGGGCCAATATGTCGCCATGTGCATCCCACAACTCTATTTATTTACTGTATTTTTTAGCATCCATAACTTCTTTGGATGAAATGATGGAGAAACTTTTGGTGGTTTAAGGAGTTGTCCTTACAAGCTCAAATATTTGAATAACTGGTCATTAGGGAGTAGGCCTACATGAAAGTGATTAGGAAGTGTGTCCTTGTTGGAATAGACATAGCCTTGATGAAGGAAGTGTGTCACTGGGGTGGGCTTTGACATTTCAAATGCTCAAGCCAGGCCCAGTGCCTTGTTCTTCATGTTGCCTTCAAATCCAAATGTAGAACTCTCATCACCTTCCCCAACACTATGTCTGCCTAGGTGCTATCATATTTCCTACCATGCTGATAATGGACTAAACCTCTGAAACTATAAGCAAACTCCAATTAAATAATTTACTTTACAAGAGTTACCATGGTCATGTCATGGTGTCTCTTCACAGCAATAGAACACTGACTAAGACCTAATTAGTCAATTAATTCAATGTTTTTAGCAATATGACATGCAATCCTCTCTTCCAGATATTGAGGCACAATGATAATTGAGAAAGATAAACTAATTTTCTATTCTAACTGTATTTGCATGCCAGTTGACAGAAGACAGGCCTTATATGAATAGGCAATTGGATTTGAAAATATAATTTTATCTGCTAATACCTGACAGGAATAAAATGTTCTAGAGAATTGTATGGCTACTTTAGATAAGCTGTTTATATAAATGTGTTCAACATACACATAAACTATAAAGATTAGTGTGGCTAAAATGAAAAAGAGACAGAGAATAATGTCAGGAGATAATCAACTATAGACAGCATTATGAAGAGATCAAAAGGCTATTGAAAAGAATTTGCATTATATTCTGTATGGAATATTAGCTCTCTCTGGAGATTAAGAAGGGAGGGAATGATTCTAATTTATACTTTACCAAGTTGGTTGTGGGTGCTATCTGGTGGATAAATTACAGGGTGCCACAATGGAGATGGAGTTTCCCTTTTTAGACTATTATACTCGCTGAGAAACATGACAATGGATTGGATGGAGAAGACACAGAGAAAGCAGACAGAGTCCTTGAATATTGATATTCTTTTAAAGTAGGTAAGGGAGAATTTGATCGGTTTGGTATAGCAGGAATATACATTATTGTACAATTACTGTCACCTCTACGGTACTTACTGCTGCCTTTCTAGTCAATGCCTATCATTAGACATAATCTTCTCTTAGTTTCCAGTGTTGTACATTTCAACATGGTGTCCCTTCAGTGTGTATCTACTCACAAATTTTGCTAGGCATTAAAGCATCTCTTTTAATCTGGAAATGATTCTTAAGTGCTGTGATTATTTCTTAAAGTTTTTATGGATTTCATCCTTTAAATTTTCTTTACTCTGTCTGAATGAAATACATACCTACTAAAATGGATCTCATTGTTTGATATTCTAATTTAAGGAATAATTTCTTGGGTCAATGAGATGACTTATAAGGCAAAAGTGTTTGCCAAGCAAGCCTGATGACCTGAGTTCAATTCCTAGAACCCATGGTGGAAGAATAGGACAGACTCTGGAAAGGTGTCTCCTGACACCCTCATGCACATTGTAGCAAACAGCACCCGAGCATAGGCATAGACATTAACAATAAAAAATAATTTAAAGTAGTTTTTAAGGATTGCTGTAATGTGATTTGAGCATAGCCAACCCCTCTCAAGATACTCCTGTATCTGTTCTCCCTTCTAATTCACCCAACTCAGTGTCCTATTTATTTTTTAAACCTATAAAATCCAATTTCTACTGCTCATATATTCTTGGACGTCTGGCCTTACACTAGAGTGTGATCAACTTACTTGAATATACACTCTTTAAGAAAATTCATTTTGGGGGCTGGTGAGATGACTCAGCAGGTAAAAGCGCTGACTGCTCTTCCAAAGGTCCTGAGTTCAAATCCCAGCAACCACATGGTGGCTCACAACCATCTGTACAGCTACAGTGTACTCATATACATTATAAATAAATAAATAAATAAATAAATAAATAAATAAATAAAAGAAAACTCATTTTCACTCTTTCAGCAGTTATCAGTGATCCTCCTAGGTATTGGGACTTTACCTCCTGTCTTCCTCGTGGGGTTTGGTCTAGTCATAACAGCTGTAAGTTCATATGCTTAAAGGCATTGCTGTATTCAGAAAAACAGTTTATCTGTAGTCATCCACCTCCCCTGGCTGTTACATTCTTTTGGTTTCCTCTTATGCCAGGATCCTTGATTCTTAGGAAGATGGGCTTTAACTTAGAAGTCCTATTTGGGCTGAGAATTCCACAGTCTTTTATTCTTGGCACCTTGCACACCTGTGGGTTTCTGTGTTACTCGTCTGTATGGTGTCTTCATGGATAGAATGTTAATGTCAGGTTCTGGAAGGTAAACAATAGCACTAGTAATAGCCTGCAAGTTTGTATAGTAGTCATTTTCTGTATTTCTTCTTTTAAAGTCTTTATTATTTACCACTTCCTATATCCCCCCCCTTTTATCCTGTGCTCTCATACCCCACTCTAAGCCCCTCCTAATTCATAGCTCCACTTTAACCTCCTGTCCTCTGTGTGTAGTCCAAAATGAGACATAGCTGAAGATGAAAGTTAGCATCCACAATGAAAGGAAACATGTATTTGGTTTTTTTCTGGGTCTGGGTTATTTTACTCAGAATAATTGTTTCTAGTTTAATCCATTTTCCTGCACATGACATCAGTTCATTTTCTTTACAGATGAAGACTATTCTGCTATGTAAATACACTACATTTTCACTATCCCTTCACCAGCTGATGAACAACTAAGGCTCTTCATGCCTATTGTGAAAAGAGCAGCAGTGAATCAATAGTGGGTCAAATCAGCCATTGGTTATAATCCCAAAAATGATATACCTGGATCATGTGGTAGATCTATTTCTTGGGTTTTGAAGATACTCCACATTGATTTCCATAGTAAATGTAGCAGTTTGTACTCCCACCCCAGAAGTGAGTAAGTAGTCCCTTTTCCCCATAACCATATTGGTATTTCTTGAAATTTATTTTTATTAGAGTCATTCTAAAATGGGTATGATACATTTTCCTGATAGGTATGGCTATTGAACACTTTTAAAATGTTACTGAGCCATTTGCATTTCATCTTGTGAGAAATATTTATTTCCTTCCATGCTTTATTTTTCTTAATTCACTTTTTTTTTCTTGGTGGTTTTGTTGTTTGTATATTCATACTGTATATACTAAGCTTCAATCAGATATACAACTAGTAATGGCCTTTCCTCATTCTTTAGGCTGCCACTTCAACAAAATGATTGTGTTCTTTGCTATACAGGATGTTTTTAGTATGATAGTGTCACATTTCTTAATTACTGGTCTTAATGCCTATTCTATTAAAAGACATCTCTCCTATGAGAATGAGTTCAAGTATATTGCATAATTTTTCTCTATAATTGTCAAGATATTATGTCTTTTGTAGAGGTCACTGATACATTAACAATCGAGTATCATGAAAGTACGAGGTAAGGATGGAGTATATTTGTGTGTGTGTGTGTGTGTGTGTGTGTGTATGTGTGTGTGTGTGTGTGTGTGTGTAGCTTTCCAGGTTTATTAGCACCATTTGTTGATTCTGGTGTGTTTTAAACAGTATGTTTTATTGACCTCCTTATGAAATTTGGTGGCTATAGGAATGTAGACTTACATCTTTGTCCTCAATTGTTTTCCATAACCAATGTGTCTGTTTTGTGACAATTCTATGTGGTTTTCTTTAGTGTAACATTGTAGTAAAACCTGAAAGCAGGTATGTTGATACTATTAGCAGTGTTTGTTTTCTTTTATTTGGTTAGGCTTCTTTTGACTATCCTGAGTGCTTTGTATTTTTATATAATTTTTCATGTGGAATAAAAATAAATACTTTAGTTACAACAAAAATTAAGACCATTTTATTTTTCTAATTTTGATGAAGGATTTCATTGGAATTTGAGTCACCTGGACTGCATTGAGTCACCTGGAGCTTACTTTTAGAAGGCCATTTTTCACAATATTAACACTATGAATCCATGAGCATGGGTGTACTTTCCATTTTATGATATTTTATTAAAAATAAAATATTTATTATTTATTACTATTATTATTATTATATTTTCATTATTTTAATGTATTCATGGTATAGGCTTTTCGCTTTCTTGGCTAGACTTACAACTAGATTCTTTTTTTAGGTTATTGTGACTGGTATCATTTCTCTGGATTCTATCTCAGTACATTTGGCATTCATATCCTGCTACTTTATTGAATATATTTGTCAGTTTTAGGATATTTCTAGTGGAATCTTTAGGGTTTTATGTACACAATTATAGCATCTGTAAATAAAAATACTTTTACTTTTTTTCGAATTTGTATCCCCTTGATTTATTTCACTATTCTTACTGTTCTAGATAAGACTTCACATACTATATTGAACAGGAGTGAACAGAGTGGACATCCTTGTCTTGTTTCTGATTTAAGTAAAAATGCTTTCAGGGTTTTTTTTTTTTTTTCACCATTTAAGATAATGTTACTGAAGTGTTTCCTGCTTCCCGTATAGTGCCTTTCTTATGTAGAGATATGTCCCTTGTACCCATATATTCTCCAGGAATTTTATCCTAAAGTGATGTGTGATTTTTTTCAAAGCCCTTTTCTTCACTGAATTAGAGGATTATATGGTTTCTGTCACTGAGTCTCTTAATTTCATGAATTATATTTATTGATTTCCATAAGTGGAACAATTCTTATATCTTTAAGAGGAAGCTAGTATGACTATGATCGATAATGTTTTTTGATATGTTCTTGAAGTTAGTATTCTAATGTTTTGTTGAGAATTCTTACATCTGTGTGCAAAATATACATTGGCCTGTAAGATTGTTTTTGTTGGGTCCTTACAAATGGTTTATCCTGGCTTGGATAGCAGATTAATACTGGCTTTATAAAAAGAACATTTCCAGAGTGTTGGTGTTAGTTCTTCTTTGAAGATCTGGTAGAATTCTCCACAAAATCCATATGTACCTTGGAATTTTGTTTTGCCTAAGAGACTTTAACTACTGTTTTTATCACAGTGCATGAAGTAGGTTAATGTAAATTATTCATTTCATCTTGATTTAGATTAGTAGGTCTTATATTTCTAGAAATGTGTTTCTTTTATATTTTCCAGTTTCACAAAATATGAAGGTTTAATATATATCCTTATAGTTCTTCAAATTTTCTTAGTATCTGTTGAAACACTTTTCATTTCAACTCTAGTATTATTTATGTGTATCTTTTTCATTCTCTTTTATTTTTTTTAGATATTTTCTTTATTTACATGACATATGATTTCTCCTTTCACAGTTTCCCCTCCAAAAAACAAAAAACAAACAAACAAACAAACAAACAAACAAACAAGAAAAAACCCCTGTTATCTTCCCCCTTCCCCTGCTTGCCACCCAACCCTCGCCCACTTATTGGCCATGGCATTCCCCTACACTGGGGCACAGAACCTTCACAGGGCCAAGGGCCTCTCCTCCCATTGATGATCAACTTTGAAATCCTCTACTATACACATGCTGCCAGAACAATCAGTCCCACCATGTATAGACCTTGATTGGTGGTTAGGTCCCTGGGATCTCTGAGGGTACTAGTTAGTTCATATTGTTGTTCATCCTAAGGGGCTGCAAACCCTTAAGCTCCATAGCTCCTTTCTCTAACTCCTTCATTGGGGACCCTGTACTCAGTTTAAAGGATGGTTATGAGCTTCTACATCTGTATTAGTCAGGTACTATCAGAGCCTCTAAAGAGATAGCTATGTCAGGCTGGCTTGTCCATCCTTCAGTCTCTGCTCCATAGTTAATCTCTGCAACTCCTTTCATGGGTAATTGGTTCCCCCTGTTAAGAAGGAATGAAATGTCCACCTTCTGATCTTCCTTCTTCTTTACTTTCTTGTGGTCTGTGGGTTGTTCTTCCTGTATTCCAAGCTGCTGGGCTAATATCCACTTATCAGAGAATGCATAACATGTGTGTTCTTTTGTGATTGGGTTACCTCACTCAGGATGATACTCTCCAGATCCATCTATTTCCCTAAGAATTTCATAAATTCATTGTTTTTAATGGCTGAGTACTACACCATTGTATAGATGTACCACAATTTCTGTATCCATTCCTCTGTTGTGGGACATCTGGGTTGTTCCCAGTTTCTGGCTATTATAAATAAGGCTGCTATAAACCTGGTGGAGCATTTGTTCTTATTACATGTTGAAGCATCTTCTGGGTATATGCCTAGGAGTGGTATAGATGGGCCCTACGGTAGAAGTATGTCCAATTTCCAGAGGAACTGCCAAACTGATTTTCAGAGTAGTTGTACCAGCTTGCAATCCCAACAGCAATGAAGGAGTGTTCTTCTTCCTCCACAACCTATCCAGAATCTACTGTCACATGAGTTTATGATCTTAGCCAATTTGACTGGTGTGAGGGGGAATCTCAGTGTTGTTTTGATTTCTATTTCCATGTTGACTAAGGATGTAGAACATTTCTTTAGGTGCTTCTTAGCCATTCAATATTCCTCAGTTGAGAATTCTGTTTAGCTCTGTACCCCATTTCTTGATAGAGTTATTTGGTTCTCTGGAGTCTACCTTCTTGAGTACTTTGTATATATGGGATAGTAACCCTCTATCAGATATAGGATTGATAAAGAACATTTCCTAATTTGTTGGTTGCCATTTTGTCCTATTGACAATGTCCTTTGCCTTACAGAAGCTTGATCTAAGCTATTGGCATTCTGTTCAGGAAATTTTCCCCTGTGCCTATTTGCTCGAGGTTCTTTCCCATTTTCTTTCCTATTAGTTTCAGTGTATCTGGTTTGATGTGGAGGTCCCTGATCCACTTGAACTTGACCTTTATAAAAAGAGATAGAAATAGATCGATTTGTATTTTTCTACATGCTAACCGCCAGTTAAGTCAGCACCATCTGTTGAAAATGTTGTCTTTTTTTGCACTGTATCGTTTTAGCTCCTTTGTGGAAGATCAAGTGACCATAGGTGTGTGGGTTCATTTCTGGGTCTTCAATTCTGTTCCATTGATCTACCTGCCTGTCACTGTACCAATACCATGCAGTTTTTATCACAATTGCTCTGTAGTACAGCTTAAGGTCTGGGATTGTGATTCCACCAGAGATTCCTTTATTGTTGAGAATAGTTTTGGCTGTCCTAGGTTTTTTGTTGTTCCAGATGAATTTGCAAATTGCTCTTTCTAAGTCTGTGAAGAATTGAGTTGGAATTTTGACAGAGATTGCATGGAATCTGTAGATTGCCTTCAGTAAGATGGCCATTTTTACTATATTAATCCTGCCAATCCAGGAACATGGGAGATCTTTCTATCTTCTGAGATCTTCTTCAATTTCCTTCTTCGGAGACTTAAAGTTCTTGTCAAACAGATCTTTTACTTGTTTAGTTAGAGTTACACCAAGGTATTTAAAATGATTTATAACTATTGTGAAGGGTGTTGTTTCCCTTCTTTCTTTCTCTGCCTGTTTATCCTTTGTGTAGAGGAAGGCCTCTGATTTGCTTGAGTTAATTTTATATCCAGCTACTTTGCTGAAGTTGTTTATCAGGTTTAGGAGCTCTCTGCTGGAATTTTTGGAGTCACTTAAGTATACAATCATATCATCAGCAAATAGTGATAATTTGACTTCTTCCTTTCCAATTTGTATCCCTTTGATCTCCATTTGTTACCTTATTGCTCAGACTAGGACTTCAAGTACAATATTGAATAGGTAGGGAGAGAGTGGGCAGCCTTGTCTAGTCCCTGATTTTAGTGGGATTGCTTCAAGTTTCTCTCCATTTAGTTTGATGTTAGCTACTGGTTTTCTGTATATTGCTTTTACTACGTATAAGTATGGGCCTTGAATTCCTGATCTTTCCAAGTCTTTTATCATGAAGAGATGTTGGATTTTGTTAAATGTTTTCTCAGCATTTAATAAGATGGTCATACAATTTTTTTCTTTGAGTTTGTTTATGTGATGAACTACGTTGATGGATTTCAGTGTATTGAACCATCCCTGCATCCCTGGAATGAAGCTGACTTGATCATGTTGGATGATCTTTTTCATGTGTTCTTTGAATCACTTTGCAAGAAAGTTATTGAGTATTTTTGCGTTGTTAATCATAAGGAAAATTGGTCTGAAATTTTATTTCTTCATTAGGTCTTGTGTGGTTTAGGTATAAGAGTAATTTTGGCTTCATAGAACGAATTGGGTAGAGTGCCTTTAGTTTCTTTCTTCTTTTTTAGGTATTTTCTATATTTAAATGTAAATTTCTACTTTCCCAGTTTCCCCTCAAAAAAACAAACAAACAAACAAAAACAACAAGAACAAACTCCTATTGCCTCCCCCATCCCCATGCCTGCCACCCCACCCTCTCCCACTTATTGGCCCTGGCATTCCCCTACACCGGGGCACAGAACGTTCACAAGGCCGAGGACCTCTCCTCCTATTGATGATCAGCTTTGCAATCGTTTACTATACACATGCTGCCAAAACAATCAGTCCCATCCTTGTATAGTCCTTGGCTGGCAGTTGGGGCCCTGGGAGCTCTGAGGGTACTAGTTAGTTCATATTGTTGTTCGTCCTAAGGGGCTGCAAACCCTCCAGCTCCATAGAACCTTTCTCTAACTCCTTCATTGGGGACCGTGTACTCAGTTCAATGAATGGCTGTGAGCCTCTACATCTGTATTAGTCAGGTATTGTCAGAGCCTCTCAGGAGATAGCTATTTGCTTGTCCTTCCTTCTGTCTCTGCTCCATAGTTAATCTCTGCCACTCCTTCTGTAGGTATTTGGTTCCCCCTTTTAAGAAGGAATGAAATGTTCACATTTGGTCTTCCTTCTTCTTGAGTTTCTTGTGGTTTGTGGGTAGATCATCCTGTATTCTGAGATTCTGGGATAATAAACACTTATCAGAGAGTGCATACCATGTGTGTTCTTTTGTGATTGGGTTACCTCGCTCAGGATGATACTCTCCAGATCCATCCATTTCCCTAAGAATTTCATAAATTCATTGTTTTTAATAGCTGAGTAGTACTCCATTGTGTAGATGTACCACACTTTCTGTATCCATTCCTCTGTTGAGGGACATCTGGGTTGTTTCCAGTTTCTG
>JADRCD010018281.1:0-14889 GCA_019843815.1 Montemys delectorum
AAGGGTTATTCAAGTATTCAGAATACTTGTCATGTTAGGTTTTTTTTTCAAGATGAAATCTTATTTTGCCAAAATTCAAAATAACTATGGTAATTTCTTGTTATAAGACTGAAAGAAATAGGTCAGTCTCATAGCTTTTCTATAACAAGCAAATTATTTAAACCCTCATTCTTAATAATTATATACATTAAAGGTACCTGTATATGCTATTCCTATTCTATTTTCTTTGGTCTGGTGACTATAATTAGTCTTTGGTGATTATTTACATTTTAACCTCTATCCTGATCACACATTTATATGTATAAGTACTAGTCTTGTTGATATTACTGTCATTATCCCTGTTACTTTTATTATTCTTATTATTACATAAATTGTCATCTATATTTTTCTGTATATAAATACTTGAGCATTAACATTTATATAGTTACTCAGTTTCTATATACATTTAGAATATGTTGTATTTTAAATCTAGCATTGGCTAATATCACATGAGTATTTTCAACATCTGGCTAGATTTTTATATACTGTCATAAAGCTCATTGAAATTCAATAAGGATTTTCCTGACAATGCATATGTGAGTGTAATTAGAGTATTGTTTTTGTAAAATTTGAGTAGCTGTGTTTCATGAAATATGAAATCTACCCAATTAATACTAGAATGTTAAGCATTTATTCTACATTATTAATGAAAGGAAATTCACAGTCAAAAAAGAGAAAAAATGATTTAGAAAATGTTAATTATAGAATAGAAATAGACAGATAGCTAGAAGATACCTAAAATCACAACCATGTAAATTTATGAAGATTACA
Organism: Montemys delectorum; assembly: GCA_019843815.1. Taxonomy (NCBI): domain Eukaryota; kingdom Metazoa; phylum Chordata; class Mammalia; order Rodentia; family Muridae; genus Montemys; species Montemys delectorum. The sequence continues at coordinate 811 of JADRCD010018281.1, forward strand.
TCATAAGAAGTATGGAATCATAGTGTACAGTGCTCTAGAAAAAGTCTGAACCTCCTTGATAATTGATCATTTACATGAAAATATTAACATACCCATCACACACATGCATACACACACACACACACACACACACACACACACACACACAATGCAGTAGAGTCTTGGTATTTATAAACACCAATATATTTGTTATAAAATTTTGAGCTTATCTGATGGTACATATTTCTTTAGATATAACATCATTTATGTTAAGTCAGTATTTAAAACTCCCAATAGATATTTAACTTTTGATATAGATCTTTTTTGTTAAATTACATGGTTAGGAAACATCTGACAATATTTTTAAGGAGTTTATGTGTGACTGAACTTTACTCTTAGTGCCAAAGAATATTATTGAAAGAGGACATTCTGTTATCTTTCAGCTATACAGATTAAAGCTGAATGAGTTTTTGAAAATGGTGATAAATTTAAAAACAAAATCCACTTATGAACAACTTGAGTTTTACCTAGAAAGATATGCATATTAGTTTCTACTTATAGTATGCTATAAAATTTTACTTTTTGAGAGTATCCAAGAATATTTTATGTCACATGTGACTTTTTACATCTAGCAGATCAAAATCCAAGGCTATATTTTTATATCTTTATGGAAATAGGAGTATGTGGAGAAAATTCTGTATCTAAATTTAATGTGTATTTTCAGTGTTACTTGGGATAGAGACCTTTTTCTATTCCATTGTCTGTCTCTGTCTACTCATCTGTCTGTCTGTCTGTCAATTTATATTTTTTCTTTTTTCGTTTTAAAAATATTTACTTAATTCATTCTTTTTTCTTTCTTTCAGTTTTTTTATTAGATATTTTCTTTATTTACATTTCAAGTGATATCTCCTTTCCCTGTTTCCCCTCCAGATAAAAAAACAAAAAACAAAAAATGAAACAAAACAAAAAACAAACCCTTTTCCCTCACCCTCAATCTGTATCTATTAATGGTGTTTATTTAATGAAAGGATTGTACATGGCATTTTAACAAAATCATTCTGACATCCAAAGTTTCAGGTATTGGAAGATTACTATTTTTATTTTCAGCTTTTCATTTTATATTGAAACAAATTGGCAATTCCATGAAGCTGTCTTCTCCAATTATTTTGAAGGTTTGAAAGGTAAGACTGTACTTTCATAAGTCTATCAACAAATATATTTTGCAAACTGGACTAGAAAAAGGTAAGGTAGGCAGAGACATCAAACAGCATTTAAAATATATTTTTGATATTATAATCTAAAATTATTTATTCATGAAATTTTAAGATAAATAATGATAATTATTTCAATGGTTCAAAGATAGTGATGTTTTTAAAAATTTAAAATACTCTTTTCAATGTGAGTTGGATAGACTTTTATAAAACTATAATGTACTTATAGTTAACACTTTTCAAAACTGCAAAATATTTACTCTTTGAGATGGAATCTCTTGTTTATAGTAGTAAATCACTTGAGGTAGACTTTCCTCATCCTGTTCATATATATCACTTATATGAATAGTTAATACCTAAGAGTTGTTTCTCAACTATTTTTAATGGAAAAATTAATGTTCAATGTAAGTTTATATTATATATATATAATCTAATATATAAATATATACTTATATAATATACTTGATATCTAGTAATATATGTATATATTACTAGGGATCAAATCTAGAAAATTATGTCTGTTATATGAATGTTCTAATACTGAGCTGCACCTAAGATAAGTAGGTGTTTTTTATTAACTAGTAAATAAAGGATATAATATCCAATATGTGTCTTTTTCAGGATGTTTTGAAATAAACTGCAAAGCAAATTCATTGACTTTATTGACTTTTTTTCTAAGTTTGTGCTACAACAAATGTTTCCTGGTATAATGAAAATCATCTTGTAGATGAAAATCATACTCCTTAAAAGTTTTTAGTATTCCTTGTTTATCTTCTCAGCTAATAGACCTTTATTCTTTATCATTTGCTTATTGGGGTTGTGTTTGGAAGTTGATTTGTTTTCTTTTATTTCCTTTTATAGATTAGAGTGATTAGAATTTTAGACTCATATGAATTTTTCAATTGTAAGATTTTTTGAGATTTTTAATTGGATATTTAATTTTTTACATTTCAAATGTAACTCCCTTTGCCTATTTCACATTGAAAACCCCCTATCTCATCCCCCCTCCCAGCTGGCTCTATGAGGGTGCTCCCCCACCCATTTATTCACTCCTGGGTCACTGCCCTAGCATTCTTCTACACTGGAGCATCAAGCCTTCACAGGACCAAGGCCCTTCCCTTCCATTGATGCCAGATAAGGCATCTTCACCTCCTTCAATCCTTCTCCTAACTCCTCCATTGGAGTCCCAGTGCTCAGATGAAATTTTTTATTTCTACTTTTATTTCTTCTCTGCCTAGAGATTCTTCCCCTTTCCCCCTCCCTCCTTCTTTCACAAGGTGCCAGTCTAGATAATTTTGCATTTCCCTTTAATCCTTTCTTTATACACAGTCAAATTTGCTATGCTAAAACTTCATCCAATTTTATAATACTTTTTGTTTTGTTTCAATATTCTTAATTTATGTGTTTTACGCAACATATGGCTTAAATCAGATTATTCATTATCTGCATATTTATTTTTCTGATTATCTTACCATTGATTTCTCATTTAATTTCATTATGAACAGAGAACTACTAACACATAGCCTTTTAAATATATGGAGATATATTTGTTTGCCCATAACATCAGCAATGTTGTTAGTGTATTTAGCTGCTGTTGATAAAATGATTTGTGGTACTGGTTTGGGGTATACAGTTCTGTGTCAACTTTATCCTCATGGCCCCTTCTGCTACCATATGATCTCTCCTGACTGAGAATAAATACTGTAGAGTAAAATTTTCATGTGAAAACTTCTTGTCTCCTCTACCCTGCTCTGCATTCACTTCAAGTAATTGATATTTTCCATCAGAGGAAATGTAGATTTGCAAGGAAAAGTGAGAAAAAAGAAAAGAAAAGAAAACTTGTGACAATAGTGGGACTCCAGGGAAGAAATACTCATTGGTTTGTTCTTTGTGTCATAGCCACTATGCCCCATTATTCTTCAAAACAATTTAGGTCATTATTTCAATGCTGTCTTTGGTTATCTCCTTGTTTTTCTGCTTAAATATGAGCTTGCTCTGCCGGATGGAATTTCATGACCAGCACTATAGTGCTGGTCAGAAATGTTGGTTTTGGAGGACCTAGATCCTGTTATGAAACTTATTAATGTCACCTCTTGAAATGTCCTGTCGAAGTGCTTTCTAAATATTTGTTTATAGCTATAGTCCTGTGCCTCTCTCAAACTTAATTATAGACATTAATTCTTCATCACTTGATATTACCCCTCTTCTTTCCTTTCAGATATCATCTGTAATTCTTCCACTTAATACTTTTTTTTTAAGTTAGACTAGAATGTAGTAAGTTTTGACATGCCTTTTTATACCCTCACCCTCTTCTAACTGTAATTTCTCCTATATACTCACACCCCTCCTTGCTTTAGATTTTTCACTCCCAGTATTCCATTTCACCAATTTCATTTTACCTTTAATCTACCTTTTTCACTTCTCTGAACCTCTGCTTGAACAAGGCACATTTCTACTTTTCTGGATTCCATTCATGCTCTAAGTCAAATACATAAAAGACTTGAAGCTAAAATTTAAATATGAGAGAGACAATAGGCATTTGTCTTTCTAGAAGTGTTATCTCAGTATAGTTTTTGTTCCAGTTCCATTCATTTGCCTACAGTGTCCATCATTTCACGTCTCATCATAGCTAAGTAATTTTTCACTGTGTATGAGTGTCACAATTTCCTTAGAAATTTATCAGTCATTGGACATCAAGGTTGACTTCATTTCCTATCTACTATGAATAAAGCAGCATTTAACCCAAATGTGCAACTAGATCAAATAAAATCTATTTTGACTTTTAGTTTGTGATTTGAGAAACTTCCAGACTTATTTTTTAGTGTATGTGTGATAGTTTACACTCCTACCAAGAACATGTAAGAGTTTTTTATGTGTGTGTTTTGAGACAGTGTTTCTCTGCATAGCCCTGGCTGTCCTGGAACTCACTCTGTAGACCAAGCTGGCCTCACACTCAGAAATCCACCGGCCTCTGCCTCCCAAGTGCTGGGATTAAAGGTGTGTGCCACCACTGCCCAGCTGTAAACATTCTTTTTATTGCTATATCATACCAACTTCTATTGTCATTTGTACTCATGATGATGACCATTCTGACTTGTGTGAAGCAGAATAGTAAAGTAAATTTAATTTGATGAATAATATACTATCTAAAGTGTTTCCAAGAAAATTGCAGTTCTTCTTTTGGTAATTTTTTGTTCGGTTCTGCATAGTCTCAGTCTACTCATTTACGGCAAAGGAAACTGTGGTGCTTTATGTTTATGAGACCCAGTTTCTTTATTGTTTGTTTTATTTCCTACACTAATGGAGTCAGTCATTACTTATACCTATAAATTGTAGAATATGAGTTATTTTTCCACTTCCAGTGTCAGAGAACTAGGCCTTATGTTGAGCTCCTTGATTTTAAGTTTGATGTGTCTATGCATTTAAATTTCATTCATGTCTTTAAGATTTCCCAATTTCACAAATTGCCCCTTCTAAATCATGACATTATGCATTTGATAGAATTTCATTTATTTTTGTTATAATGTCTCGCCTTTTGTTTCTTATTTCTTTGATTTGCATATTCTCTTTTTGTTAATTTGCCTAAACCTTTATCAGTTGTGCTTTTTGTTTGTTTGTTTATTTAATCAAATTTATACAAACTTAGTGCTTCTGTAACATTGACTGGTAGGCATGATTGTGGAGGAATATTCTTTATTAATGAATGTTGAGTGTTCAGTTTACTGTGGGTAGTACCAATTTTGTACAGGTGATTCTGAACTGTGTGAATGTGCAGCCTCAGTTGCAGTAGAAGCTCCTAGACTAAAGTGGTCTTGTTCAGTTGAGGCTTGGCACCACTTGGCAGTGGTAGTACCATGATGGAAAGTCTATCATAGGCTACTCTTGAAGGTCCAGTCTAGTTGTAGTGGAACACTTAGGAGATACCAGTAAAATGAGGTACCCTCCTAGTGCAGAGTGGGTGTAGGAGTGGAATCACCCTCACCCTAAAAGACAAGATCTGTTTGCTGTTGATAGCAGAGTTGAAGAAATGGGTCTTTGTAAATCTTTTGGAAACCAGAAGATCATAAGTGAATAACACATGCATAATTCTTCACTTTTTATACTGTTAAACTTTGGTTTTGCTTTTGACTATGACTATTTCTTAATTCTCTGTTTGAAAGTGGAGGAATTTAATTGTATGTTGATTTTAAAGGAGCCCAATGTAGCAAACTTTGGAGCTTTAGAGAAATTTTTAGAGTTTACAGTGATTTTGGATATTTTAAAGAGGATGAGCTTCTTGGGTGTTTTAATTTTAAAGATTGTGACTGTTAAAAATTCCTGTGAGACCTTAGAGATAAATAAGAAAAGAAAGAATGTAGTTTAATATTGATGTGTCTCTGTATCAAGTTCACAGTAGTTGAATTGTGCCTTGTTGAATTTTTCCAACTTGATACAAACATACACATTTATGGGAAGAGAAAAATCAATCCAAACTAGATAAAATGCCTCTGTAAGATTGATAAACTGATTCACTATGAGTTAGTACTTTTGCCATTGACCTTTATTCCATGCTCTGATATAGGCCTTAAGTATTCATTCTAGTTAACTATGCCCATCTAGATCTAAGATTTTCTCATCTTGAGGATAGAAATATCCTAATATGTCCAGGCTGCTCTGGTAACTGTATGTGTACAGTGTTGAAAGATAATGTAATCAAACAAAATTATGTAAGTTTTCACTATTAGGACTCCTAAATTTACCCCTTTATTTACAAGTCTTCAGCATAGTATATCTATGCTGAAACATCTTTATGATTAGTATTACCATCTGATATTTTAAATTGAGAATCTGTGCTACTTGTTAGTTGGGGCTGAAGAATTGACTACGAGACTCTTGCACTTTACCTAGTTTTCATCCCAGGGTAATTTAACCCTCTAGTCCTCTCAGCACTATAGCTTCTCTGTTTTAATCCTAAGGAAATACTTGCAAAAATATTTGACCTCAATGATGCTGATTTCTTCTTAAGTACAGCAACCTAAGACCAGTATCAATTATCCCAGCAAATCAAAAATTTTACGTTAGTTGTTCTGATTTCTTGAAAGGACAAAGTTGTTCATGTGGTTTTGAGTTTTATAATAAAGGTTTAGTGAGGCATGGGTACCAAACTAGTAATTATTCCTTCTTGGCTTATGCATAAGTTTCTAAGAGTCTTGGTTTCTGCCTTGATTCTACATTGGTTTCGCATAGTGGTGTGGAATGAAGTATGCACTGTAAGATGAAACGAAACTTTTCCTCTCAAAATTTCATCCTGCCATAGTGTTTTATCACAATAGGAAAGTTACTTGCACATCCACCTTTTTTTTTTCAGAAAATAAAATATTTTTATTAGTTCTTCTAGTTTTGTTTATTTCTATTTTATTAATTTTAGACATGATTTTGATAATATCCTCTCAACTACTCTTTTGGAGCTATGATTTGTTCCCGGTTTTCCATGACTTTTGGTTGTATAATTCAGTCACTGGGTTTTTTTTCCCCTTGGTTTTTTGAGACAGGGTTTCTCAGTCCTGGAAATCACTCTGTACAGCAATCTGGCCTCAAACTCAGAAATTCACCTTCTTCTGCCACCCAAGTGCTGGGATTAAAGGCATGTGCCACCACTGCCCGGCCAGTCATTGGTTTTTGAAGTCTCAAATGTTCTTTAGACTTTTCTTTTAGGACTGCCTTCATTGTGTTCCACAGAAAATCTCATGTTGCTTTTTGTTTTGATTCAAATATAGGATTTTTTTATTTCATTATTTATATCTTCCTCAAAATATTATTCAATAGTTTCTTATTTTATCTCCATGAATTTATATAGTTTCTGTTGCTCTTGATATCTAGCTATATTCCACTGTGATCAGATAAAATACAGAACATTTTTTAATTTTCCTGTATTTTGTGGATTTCTTTTTGTTCTAATATGTGATTTATTTTGTAAAATGTCCCATGGACTGATGTGTATTATTTAGTGTTTGGATTGACTTTTCCTTCATCCATTTGGTTTATGTTTTTATTTAATTTAATGATTCTATTGCATTAATAAAATTATGCACTGTCCCTATGTTGAGGTTAGTCTATGATTTTACTTTTAATGTGTGATTTTTAAAAATGAAATTGAGTATACCTATGTTTGGTATGTGTATGTTTAGAATTGTTACACCCTCTTGGAGTGTTCCTTTTATGAGTATGAATTAACTTTTCTATTCTGTTTACTTTTTTATTTGAAGTATATTTTTGCCATGCTATAGCAATTATACCTACTTCTCTCCTTATTATCTTAACTACTATTGATAGTAAGGATTGTTTCTTTGACTCAACAAAAATGTTTTTCAACATTTTCTTAGTCTTTGTATTTTTATTATAGAACTTACATGTACACTAATATTCTATTGTTACTGAAATATATACATTCATTCCTGTCATTTTGTTAATTGTGTGGTGTTTGATAAGACCTCCTGATTAATTGTACTGGTGTTGTTTATTTGTTTTCTGTGACCTTTTATATGTACTTATCCTTTTCTTCAGACTAAAGTATTACTTCTGTTAGTCTTTGAATTATTTTGGATTTTCTTGTTATTTCATCTTTTTAACTAGTATTTAAAAATTCAGAGTTAGTTGGTTGTGTGGGAGTGTGGGACTAAGGCTGATAGCCTAGAGACTACTTACCTTTCAGAACCAGGACAGGCATCTAGGGAGGTGTGGACTAGAACATCATGGACTGGGGACTACTTATGTGTTAGGCATCAGAAGTTGTGCATTTCAGGAGAGTTTCAGCCCACCTTTCAGAGCATGAAGACCCTTACTTGTTTGTGCTGAGAGCTGAACAGAAGTCTTCCTGTGGTTATGTCTTTAAAGTCTTAGGGTAAAAGTTTCTAATGATATGTTTATCATTATTACATTTCAATAATTAACAGTTTAATTCTTCAAAAGTATCATGACAATGAGATCCAGGCCTTTTCCTAAATCTATTTGTTTAATGTATCATTCTATATATATTCTGAAGAAGTTTTCTGTACATGTACACAAATGTCTCCAACAAATATTAGCAATGTAAAACTTCTTTTAGATGTTAAATGTGGTTTTAAGTATAGAGGACATAATTCTATAAAGTTATAAAATTTTATTTAATAATTTAGTTATTACTACATGTTTAATCTAGAATATTATTGTATTTTGACAACCTTTACCCTCTATTTTGAAAGTGTGGATAGTTGAAATATAATTATTAATAGTTTTGTAGGTACTCTGAAGTTTTTCATCAATATGACAAATTCAACTATGAATGTTTTGGTAATTGTTTGTTGATACAAATCTAAACAATTAATAGTAGATGGTAGAGACATGGCCAAGTGATAGAATGCTTTTATGGCATGCAAAAAGCCTAGTAATTGATTACTATCAGTGTAAATGGAAAAAAAAAGAAATTTAGGTTTTTTTTCATTGCTATGAAGAGACACCATGACCAAGGCAACTATTATAGAGAACAGTATTTTGTTGGAGCTGGCATATGGGTTCAGAGATTCAGTCCATTATTATTATGGCAGGAAGCAGAGCAGTGTCCAGGAAGGTATGGTGGTGGAGGACCTGAGAGTTCTACATCTTGTTCCAAAGGCAAACAGGAGAAGACTGTCTCTGTGTGACTAGGAGGAGGATTTCAAATCCCACATCCACAGTGACACACTTACTTCAACAAGGCACACCTATTCCAACAAGGCTACGCTTTCTAGTAATGCGACTCCCTAGACCAAGCATATTCAAACCACTACAGTATGCATGGTTCATTATATAATTACATAGGACTCCAAAATATGATACTTTCAGCTTAGAGGTACATTATCAGAATTCCAGGCCCACAAATACCTTTCCATTTCTGTTCAAGAATTGAATCACTGACCAATGTGTAATCTCCAAAATTTCCACATCAACTATAACCAAAGTCTAGTCATTGAGAGTAAGAATTGTTCAAGTCAGCACTTGATATAGTTTAGCAATTTATTATTTCCTCATGTTCTAAAGATGGTAAGAGTATATAGATATATATTCATACTTCCCATATTATTGGAAAATATGGGTAATTTTTCTTTAATTGGCAATAACATTTTCTCATCTAGCTTCTGACTGTGATATATTTTACTGATTCTATATTTCATATAAGATCTTGTAATATCCTATGAATTGGTTTATTTTATGTTATCTAAAATTTGCACATGTATAGTATCAGTAATTGTAATGCAGTCCAAATGCTAGCAGGCAATGCAAATACAAGAATGAGTAAATCAACATTTTGATATAGAGGTCTGTGGGAGAGAAACATATAAGCAGGTATAGACTTTATGTATTTTAAATACTATTGATAATAGGGAAAAGAATAAAGCAATAAGAATTAGGAGTTTATGTATTCTAATCATTCAGAGATATATTCTTTGGAGATGACATTTGAGTTGAGTTCTAGAAGATAATAACAAGAAACTGGAGGAAAAGGCCTTGAAAATATTCTGATACAGGCATAGCATATACTAAAATGCAGAAAGATAAATGTATGTACAGCAGTTAAGGAAGACTTGGACTAATGTAGCAGTAGAGTGTTGCATTAAGTGAAAGATGGTGGTATCTGTAATCACTAAAGTAGAAAACAAGGGAGAAATAATAAGTCCTTTTCAAGGTTAAAATAATTATTTGATATTTCATATAATTTTATTTAAGGGGATTCATTTTGTTATACTTGCAATCATTTCCCAGTAGATATTGCTTAGGAAAAATGTGTAATTCATGCTACTTAAGGAAAACATATTTGTTTGCTTTGCAGAACATAGACCAGAGAATACAGAGGCACTATTTTTCATTTATTGTTTGTTACAATGATGATATATTGTCTTATATTAGGAATTCAGATTTAAAAAAGGATGAAAAAAGTTGTTCATAGACTGATAGTAACTCTCTTATTTTATATGTGGTACATGAAATGATATGAGGGCTAAAAGATGACACCAAGGGCTTGGCAAGCTATAGGAAAATCAAATACCATTTGAAAAATTTGAGACTTGTCTAAGAAAAGGAAATCTAGGGATGTAATAAAAGGTCAATTTGACTATGATGTATGGAAGTGGTGATAGTGATATGGATATAAACATTGCAACTCAGGGTTTTGGGGGTATACTTAAGAAAGTAATTAGGGTCAGATAATATTCAGAGTTTTGAATCTTCAAAGTTGTGGATGTAAATTATATTACATAATGAATAATTAGAGGAATATTGCTCTAAAACAAAAAGTCATACTTTTGTGTGGATTCTACTCTTGGTAGAATCCAAAAAGGTATTTCAGTCAAAATAATAATTGAAATAAACATTATAGAGAAACAAGATCTTATTCAATAACAGAAAATAGTACATTTTATACTTTTGTGTAGATAAACCTCTACATTTGTGTAGAGGTTTATCTACACAAAAATTCAACAGACAGTATGATATATGATACTACTTTTATGAATTTTTTGGTAAGACAACCATAGAAATAAAAACTAAAATTATGTTTCCTAGGTGTGATGGAAGAAAGGGAGGTTACCTGTGAATGATGGTCACATATGTGAGATTATGGAGATGTTATAAACCTGCAATGAATTAGCTCTAGAAATTACCTAGAAGAAAGTAATTAACCTACTCATTGAAATTATTATTAAAATTATCCTTTCATTGATACTGATTACTACTGCTTTCTGACTTCTACAATTCAATGTCTGTTTAGAGAAAGCCAGATCCTATGAATGCAGGTTTGAGCCTATAAGCTCTGTTTCCTATTTTCCACTTAAAAAGGAACTAGGAAACTTCATGTTTTTCAGAAGTGATTTCCAATCAATACCTGACACTGCAGAATAAATGAAAATGCAAGGTTTTGAAAAGTGAATGCCATTTTATGATTATCAAAGAATATTTAAAAGATGATTTACTCTTTAGATAAAAAAGGATACCGGTGGTGGCGCACACCTTTAATCCCAGCACATGGGAGGCAGATGCAGGTGAATTTCTGATTTTGAGGCCAGCCTGGTCTACAGAGTGAGTTCCAGGACAGCCAGAACTATTCAGAGAAACCCTGTCTCGAAAGAACAAAAACAAAGACAAAAAAAAGGGATCTGCTTCCTAACAGTCCTTGCATTTTGAGAGCATCTTCTGCTCAATTAAGAGTAGATCAATAGGTAAAAAAATATATTTTTGCCTAATTGGTAAAGTATAAAAATATAATTTTATTATCTAAAGTCTATTGATTATCTTGAGAACAATTTCACATATTTAAAGTGTTTATTTTTTCAATTAGAATAATATGCAAAAAGGTAACTACAGGAGGTTTCACTATTGCCTACTAAAAATTTCACTGATTATATTTCATCTCGATTATAAATTTCATCTGGGTTATAATTATTTGAAATTCAACAATGACATTGAACAAAACTTTCATTATGTACCCAAACAGGTGTTCACAGATGGAGAATAATGGTATACCCTTAAATTCAAACATGAATGCTAATTGTCTATCAAATTTGAATTTGGAGAAAGATATAGTCATCAGAAATCCAGAAAATTGTGAATTAGCTCGAAGTTGGTTTCTTGCAATGCAGAAAGGTATAGTCAAAATTTCAGAAGTGGAATTTTCTATTCCTTCTAGTTTATATAAATCTCTTATCAGTCCAAAGAAGAATTTGATTGAGACAATCATGAGAGAATGTGGAAGATTCAATATTTACTTTTCAAAAAAAAAATCAAGTCTTCAAAAAGTTGTTATTAGGGGCCCTTCAGACAACGTTGAAAAGGCAAAGAAAAAGTTTCTTCGATTACTGGAAGAAGAGAAAGCCAAGAATTATTCTGTAGCAGTCCCTGTCAAGTCCAAATATCATCAGTTTCTCAAGAACAAGAATGGTGGCAATCTTCCTGATACATGTGTAAAACTTGGGGCACGTGCTCTTTTTCCTACTCTTAAAAATAAGAATCAGGATTTGGTAACAATCATAGGGAAAGAGGAAGCTGTTAAAGAAGTGCAAAAAGTACTAGATGTTTTGTTGAAAGATTTAGAGTATGTGGTGGAGGACAGCATACTGATAAATCGAAAGTTTCACCATTATTTTGTCATGCGAAGGGACCAGCTTATAAGAGAAATGGCTGAAGTCTATGCTGGTATGATTATTAACTTCACATATGAAGGAAAACAGAGCATTAGAGTTACAATGAAAGGAGAAAAGGCTTGTGTTGAAGCAGCAAAGAAACACATCCAACAGATTTTTGAGCCCTTGGGTTCCCATGTTACAACACAGTATGTTATTCCCCAAAAGTTCTATACATTTTTCATGGGACCACTGTGTTCCAAAGTCCAGCAAATTGCTAGAGATTTCAAAGTTCAACTTGCATTTCCAGACAAAGGAAAGCCAACTATGTATGTACATCCAGCGGTTCAAGAAACTGAGAAAGAAAAGTGGGGAAAGACCACTAAAGAGCTTGTTTTTAGTAACCAAAGGAAAAATAAAACCATACTTATCTCAGGTCAAATAGAAAATTGCAAAGCAGCCATGGAAGCTCTTGAGTATCTAATTCCTTTCACTGCTGAAGTCCAGGTGCCCTCTTACCTACATCCTTACATCATTGGTCACAAAGGAAGTGGGATAAAGAAGATAATGAGTGAATTTGATGTTCATACTCAGGTGTCACAACTTGGAGGCAATTCTGATATCATATCCATAATGGGTCTTGCTGCAAAGGTGAAACAAGCCAAGATTAAATTAGAGAAGCAAATTAATGATTTACAAACAGAAATGGAAGATCGAGCACTAAGAAACTTTAAGTTAATGTTTACTCTAGATGCAAAATACCATTCAACAATCACTGGTCATAAGGGCTTGTTTATTGCTCAGATTTGTAGAGAGCATGATGTTAATATCCATTTTCCAAAGAAAGTAAACCGTGAGATACAAGACCAAATCACAATTACAGGCTATAAAAGGAATACCTTAGCTGCTAAAGATGCAATAATGAGAATGTTACATAAGATAGAAAAAACAGTTTCTAAGGAAATCCCAATAAACCAACAGGTTCGTGACAGTATTTTTGGAATTGGTGGAAAATTAATCCATAAAATGAATGAACAATTCCAAGTAGACATCCGTTTACCTCCAAAAGGATCCTGGAATACTAACATAACTGTGATTGGACTCCCTGACAATGTTCAGGAAGCAATTGACCACATCCTTGATCTTGAGAAGTATTACCTTTCAGCTCTCATAAAGTATGACTCTCAACTGGAGAATCTTAAGAACACTTGTCTTTACAAGATAACCATGGAATCACCTAAGTTTTCTGGGAAAAGAGATGGTCCACATAGTGCAAAGTGCAACCCAAACTCCGCAAGTGATGATTCTGAAGATTTCCCCAAATTGAAACAACAAACACCTCCTAAGACTCAACCTTGGAGACCATAATGAAAAAAAATGATTTAAAAATTAATAAAAATTGATCCAACCTGGTATGTGAAAGTACTGTGAAAAAAATATTTTTTGAGTAATGTAGCTAATTGACTGTAAGCATATTTTGACACATTTATATATGCACTTTTTGCTCCCAAAATTTGTCACAGTGGTATATCACATGCTTCCACTTAAATGTATGCACTATGTACCTACTTGTTCTTTATTTGTACTGTAGACTTGTTCTTATAACTGCTTTCATAGCACATAAATCCATTATTTTTAAAACATACTCTATTTATATATTATACATATACCACAGACCTATTAGCTTTTATGGTGTATCAGTACTTTTCAATTTTTTTTATGAACCTCAGCAACTGTCACAAAGTAGCTACATCTTTGTTTTTATCTAAGTAATACATGGT
>JADRCD010018378.1:0-14120 GCA_019843815.1 Montemys delectorum
TTTGGATAAAAGTTAGACTAATAAATATTATAGAATTATATAGATTACATATAATTTATATAATTTATTTCTATATATTATACATAGACATATATAAATCATATATAGTTTATTATATATAAATACTACATAGAATTCATACTTAATTCTAGAATTTTTTTATTAGATGTTTTCTTTATTCACATTGCAAATTTTATCCCCTCTGAAAACCCCCTCATCCCATCCCCCGCCATTTTCTCTCTGGTGACTGTCTAAGGTGGGACCAGCCAGGAGGAGTGCTCAGGCCACATCCTCTGTGCTCTTATTCTAAGTTTTTCCCTTATCTGGATGCTTCAATCTCCCTTCTTTCCATTCAGACTATGTTCATTTTTCATGGTTTACTTTTTCTCTAAAGCTTTCACTCACCAATGTATGGTGGCAATTTTAACCGCTTTGCTTTGAGGGAAAGAATCTATTTATTTATTTGTTTATTATAAAACTTCTAGGTTTTTATTGCTTCTAAAAACAGCCTATACTATATAAGAGTACCTTGTAAATATTTCACAACTTATAGATTCAAAGCTATTTCTGTCAGTGCCCCACTTCTGATCTCTAAGTATAACGAAAATGTTGAATGTAAGATATTATAAATGAGAACTATTAAACTTCCTTAATAGAAAAGTTATTATTCTTATACTATTTGATTTTTTTTCTTCTGAAATACTCGACTAACGTATCATTTTTGTGAAAAGTCATGTGAGATTGCTTTGATTCCTCTGAATCTTTCTCAAAACAGAAGAATGAGGTCTCTTTCATGGCTTTGGAATTATGTAAGATAACTTTACATACAATAGAACACAATAAGCACAGTAGATATCATTTTTATATGCATTTTGTCTGGCTCATGGTAGTGATTTCTTACTCCTTTTGAAGTGCTTTCATGTTTTTTCTTCATGTGAAATAGAATATAATAGAACCTTCTGTACATTTTGCAGAGAGTAATGAGCCAGTGCCACTCATCTCCTTGCTATCAGTGTTCCAAAGCCTAGAATTCTGACTCCTATGGATATTTGTCTTGATTCTCAAAAGTAGCTCAGAAAGTGTAGGGGAGGTGTGTACATAGCTTGCTCTGCTGTGTAAAGGTTTAAAAACTTGTAGAGCTGGCCTTAGCATAGACTTTTAGCCTTCTCAGTTTGGACTCCATAGCTGGACAAGAGTGCAATATGTAATTCTGGGTAAAATTTCTTCTTAATGCTATAAATTGTAAGTGTGCTTTTTTACCTAGAACTTCATGTTTTGCGGGTAAATTTTTATTTAATATACTTAATTGGTGGAGTGTCAGTAAGTATTAATAACACTTAACTGCTACTTAAAACAGCCTGGAATTACCACTGGGAGAAGTGTGCTTAAGAGTTAATGAAAAATTAGTAACTATTAAGCAGGAAGTTGAATTTATGTAAAGGACAAGATGTTAATGTTACGTCTTTTATTAGGGCTTACTAGTCTGGAAGTAAAATTTGGGGAAGAAGTTTATATCTAGAAGTGATTGGTTAAAAACTCCAGAACTCAGTGTTTTTGTTTGTATGGTTCCTATGGAAAAGTTTTAATAAATTTTTAAAGTTCTGTATAGGGCGGAGCCTTTGTCTAGCAGACATGAGGCCTGGATTCCATCTCCAGCACCAAAAATCAAGTTCTGGTATAAACAAATAATACTCGTAGCTTATTTCTATCCCATGGCTACGGTCCTAGTTCAAGCCCTCATTTTTCCTGTACTTTAACATTTTGATGATTTTTATTAAGATATAATTACATAATTTTCCCCATTTCCCTGTCCCCCCCCACTGCTTTCTCTCAAATTATTCCTCGCCTATTTTCTTTAACTATTATTTTCTCTTTCATACTTTTATTCTCTCCTCCCTCACACACACACACACACACATGAAAGAGAGAGAGAGAGAGAGAGAGAGAGAGAGAGAGAGAGAGAGAGAGAGAGAGAGAGAATGAGAATGAGAGAGAGGTGTACGTATATTAATATAACCTGCTGAGAATGCTTAGTGTTGTTTATGTGTACATGAACTAAGGGTTGAGCACTTGATATTGCATAAGCAATTAGTGAGGATCATCCCTTGGGGAAAGACTATTTTTCCCTCTCTAAGCATTATTAGTTACATATAGTTGTTTGTTCTAGGGTGGGGTCCTATGACATTTTCCCCCTTCCTCTTTTCAGGCTTTTTGGTGTTATGTTTGTTCCAGTCTTATTTAAGCGGCCCTATAGTAGTGGTATCATAGATTGAAGCATTTCTGCCATTTCTAGACAATACAGTCTCACAGCAGATATTCTGGTCCTCTGGCACTTAAAATCTTTCTGCTCCTATTTCCTCCAAGTTCCTTACATCTTTGTTTTATAACATTTTAAAAATTATTTTTAATTGGAGAGTCCCTAGGATCATTTTTGTTTTAACAATTATTTCAGGATAGATGGCTGAGATGTTAAAGGGTAAGCTCACAACCAAAAGATGTAAGGCCCCTAAGTCTTAGGTGGAGGAGTTGTGTTTTAAATGATTATCATCATTTTGTTTTGACCAGTTGTGATTTTCTGTAATGGTCTCTACTTGTTGCAAATAGAAGATTGTTTGGTGAGGACTGGGGAGCTACACTTATCTGTGGATATAAGAGTAAACATTTAGAATGCAGTTAGAAATTTTGCTGGTTTAGTAGTAGTAGGTTCTGTTGTTGACCATAGTATGTTGTCTTCTAAGATCCATAAGCTCACTATCCGTGGGTAGTTGGCTAGGTTTCTAATACCAGGTATGAGTTTCCTCTTGTTCTTAAATCCAGTTGCAGTTTTTGGTTACTGCCACTGTTACAGTCTTAGGGATATCCCATGCTGCTTATTGTGGTTCTTAGGCTTCACAACTGAGTAGAAATATTGTTTGCTTGTCTCCCATGGCAGCTTGGATAGCACTTTCCTAAACTATGAAAGTTAGTCCTCAGGGAGGAGACTCTCAGGTCAAACCCAGCTCAGATCTTCAAAAACCTGATCTGAAGTCAAACCTGCATTCTTAAACTTATTATTATTCCTGCCTCCATTTGCTCCATCCAAACAGTCTTTGACATTGTTCACAGTTTCTGTAAAGCTCCAGTCAGAGCTTGTTACTTTTCCTTTTTCAGAATTCTGTATTGTTTCTCAGTGACCTTATACCACCTAGAATTTTGAACTACACGTGTAAGATCTTGTGAGGTGGTCTCAAAAATACCTGTTTACCCTAATATCATTTTATATTTCCACGAACTTTTATCTCTGTCATCATCCTCAGCACCCTTCCGTAAACATCCAGGCTTAGCTGGAATGCTGTATTGCCTCTCATGCTGTATGCTCTGAAAAAGCTGAGGTAAATCTGCACTTACAAGGTAGATAACTTATATTCTACCTTCATTCTCTTGTTCACAGGTTGCTATGTGACCTTTTAATATTTTATTTTAACTTCTTGGACTTGGAGGATTTTTTTCTTAGTGTATTTGTATTTATAGTGTTAATAACTATTTCAGAGACTTCCTAGCTAGGATTCATTCTGATGATAAATAAACATAACATGCAGTAGCCAATTTTGGCATGCATATATGGCATTATTTTATACCTACTTCTGTAAAGTAAAAGAAACCTACCTTTAAAATGGCTTAAATAATAAAGAAGTGAGTCAAGAGGTAAGGTTTCTCAAAGTTAGTTAGCTTAGTAGTATCACCAGGGAAACAGAGTTCTACCAGCTTTCTCCCTTTTACTCTCTTTTCTTGTGTTCCTCCATACCTTACTATACTAAGAAGGCAGCTAGTATCTTAATCACATGGAGACATTCAAAGACAAAAAATGGGAAAGTCTCTTTAAGTGAGCTACCTTGAACACACCCTATGGCTAACCTAGTGGTCCTTGGGAAATGGACTGAGCTAAATTAGTTTAAACTAAATTGAATTAGTTTAGCCCAGTCATGACTCAACCCTTAAGCTAGTTCTACTTCTGAAGAAACAGAAGCTAAGAAAAGGACAAAGAAGTGGTTCTTTTAGACATGGAAAAGAGTATGCCAGAGTATATTGCCTCAGAAATGATTCTAGTTTGTCATTGAATGTCAAGAAAGAAAGGTGGTAAGTAATAAATCAGCATAAACAGAAAAGTCTGCTTTGGGTAGCATGAGATTCCAGTTGAGCATAATACAAATTTATGAGAAAATGAGTGGTTGGGAAGAGTCTGAAGTTCTTGTTCTGATAACATTCCATTGGAGTCTTAAAGTTTGTTTTATGTCTAACTAGGTATGTAGTGGAACTGATGAAGACCCAGATGACAAAAATGCGCCATTTCGGCAGCGGCCATTTTGCAAATATAAAGGACATACTGCTGATCTCCTTGATCTTTCATGGTCTAAAGTAAGAATTATTATTTGAATTATGCATTAATCCATATGACTTTGACATTAGTATTTTAAAGTGCCTTATTTGTATAATTGTCATCACACTAGTAAGTGTCAGCTGTCTACTGTGTGAAAGTTACTTACAAGCTGCCTTTAGTTCTAAAAAGAGTCATTTCAAGTGTGGGTATTGCTTAACAAGTTTGACCTATCTTTGTATTATTTACTATTTGCTTTTTATATGCAGTGATTTTTTTTTAGAAAGTAATGATGCTTAACACAATGAATATGACTTCACCTACAAAGACTAAGTCTAGTCTATCTTTACGCCTGCTTTTAGGCTAACATGCTACCTTTATGCAATTATTTATTTTTCATTAACAATTTATTTTGTGAAGTTTTTTTCCCCCATAGGTCAGTATTATATCAGAAGTAAAGGGACAATTTTGCCAATGAATAACTTAGTAGTTTTCTAAAAATTTAAAGTGCTTGAAATTTTAAATAAGGTGTTTAAAAACAAAACACCTTAGAATTTTTTCTTGATTCCTAAAACTTATATCAGTAATCAAAATCTAAAATATATTTAGAATTCAAGAAATAAAATAGTATTTTAATAACTTGACTTGAGGAAAATGAACTTGCATTAACTAGACATTAATAACTGGGATACAAGTGGTACTCATATGTTTTAATTATATCAGAAAAACCTTATGTAGCACAGAGATGTTAATAGCATATTTTGGCAAACTTAATCAAGATACACCTGAGCTCTCCTTATTGCTTTGTTTGTTGTTTGTTTCATTGAGACTTAGTCTCTGTAGCTGAGCGTGGGCTGACAATTACTCTGTGGCCCAGGTTGATGTCATATTCACTGTCGCCTTCCTATATCTGCCTCTACCTCTGCCTGCCAGGTACCAGGATTATAGGTTTCCATCAATCTTTCCTACTATGCATCAACTCTGAATCAGTCCATTTGCTCACTCTCCTTAAATGTTCTGGGTGTTTTATATAACCCATCTGTCATATTATTTTTCTCTCTGTATCTCTCTGTTTCGCTCTGGTAGTCTGTTTTTTAAACCAAATATGGTAGAACCTTTAAGAACTAAGTTTGATGCCAAAAATTAACATAAAAAAGAAAAGCTAAGTGGAATGACACACATTTATAATCCCAGCATTGGATATAAAGAGACAGGTAGACCAATGAGACTCTCTGGTAAGCGAGATAAGCCTGCTCAGAAAGTTTTAGATCAGTTAAAGTTTTAGTCTAATAAAATAAGTAGCACTTGAGGAACAACAGCAAAGATTGTCCTCTGACCTCCACATACATGTACAGGCACATTGTACAAGCACATGCATGAACACAAACAGGAAAAGAGCCTTTTTTCTTTTTTTTTTTTTTTTTGGAAAAAATGTGAAGTTTTAGTTTTGAAATTTTAAAATTACACTTTATTTATTTATTTATTTATTTATTTATTTATTTATTTATATGTCAATGCACACATGTCTGTGGGAATATGTACCAATGTCTGCATATGGAAGCAGCAGACAAAAAGTGGGATTCAGTTCTCTCTTACCATGTGTGTCCCAGTGATTGTACTCAAGCAGTCAGACTAAAGAGCAAGCACCATTGCCCCCTGAACCATCTCACAGACCTAAGAACCTTTTTACATATAAATAAAGAGATGTATGTCTAACAGTTTTTGTATTTTAGTTGACACATAACAATTATACATATTAATGAAGTCTATCATGATAATTCAATATGTGTATATAATATGTAATAATAAAAAAACCCAGGTAATTGAATCTACCTCCTTGAAGATTTACCATTTTGTATTTGGTACCTTCAGACTCCTCTTGTCTAGTACTTTAAATTACAGATACCATCCTGTACTATGGAATATTAGAACTTATTTCTTTTACCTAATTTCATTTTGGTGCAAAACTAAACAGACTCAGCAGTGTGTGTGTGTGTGTGAGTGTGTGTGTGTGTGTGTGTGTGTGTGTGTGTGTGTGTGTATGTAATAAAAATAGTCAATGAAAAAAAGACCATCAACTCAAGAGAGAGTAAGACAGAACGTGGGAGTGTTGGAGGGAAAGAATATGGAAGGGTTTGGAGAGAGAAAAGTAACAGGGGAAAGTAATGTAATTTTATTTTAATTAAAATAAAATAATAAACTAAGAACTTGTAAACATCTGCCTGCTACATAGTTTGTATTTCATATTTACCCAAAACATATCTGTTATTTACTTATCCACCTAGCTAAGAGCACAACTCTGGGGTCAGACTTCTAGGATTCATAGTCTAACTCCTTTGCCCCTTATAGTTCTGGGACCTTTCTTAACTATACCATACTTAACCTGCAAAATAGCCATAATGAAAGTAGCTTCTTTATATTGTTAGAAGGAAAGATTAACTGAGTGAGGCTAGAGAGATGCCTCATCAGTTAAGAGCATTTGCCACTTTTGCAGAGGACCTGGGTTCTATTCCCAACACCACATGGTGGCTCACAATCATCTGTTCTTACAGTTCCAGGGGATTCAACAGGTTCTTCTTGCCTCCATGGGACCAGGTAGGCATGCTGTGCTCATACATTCATACCAGGAAAATATCCCTACACATAAAATAAATCCTTTTTAAAATGCACCTACTTATCACACAGTAAATGCTCAACTACCAATATCTGTGAATAGGGCTAGTTTTCAACATCTGCATAGGACAGTTTACAACCAACTATGACTTTAGCTCCAAGGGGATACCTCTTTTCTTTGTAGTCAAAAATATCCCAAACATGATCTATGAATGTGGCAGGTATTGAGGATACCAAGTTTAAGTATTTTACACATGTTGTTTGTCTTCAATTGTTCAATCAAAACAGGTAGAGTTCCTCATATTCATCAAGGTATTGAAAAAAAAAGATTTGTATTCATTAAGGAACATGCTGACAGGCACCTAGCTAAGGGAATGGGGAGGACAATTTGCACTCCATGTCTTTAGACCAGTACTCTCTAGCCAATTCCCCTGTCACAATAGTTCATTAGCTTACAGGAGCTAGCATATAAAATGCTGGATACATTGCAAAGATTTAAGAAATCATAAATTCTTCCTTTCCTGCATTCTTTAAAAATTTTGTAGGTCACAAAAATATATTTAGTATCAGTCTACATATTTGCTTTGTGACTGGTGATAGTTTGTAAGCTGGGACTTCCTGATTCTTTGTTATGCATACTAGTGATACAAAGATAAATATAAAAAACCAAGAGTATAATGCTTTGAAAATTTTTGTGGATGTTATTCACATTAATGTGTGTGTGTGTGTGTGTGTGTGTGTGTGTGTGCACTCTTAAATACAGTCAGCTCAATATAATTTTACTTGTATGTTATGCTTTCAGTGTGGACTAGTTGTTATTGGCTAACTGTTGGTATTGGTCTGCTTTTTGCTGGGAAAGACCTAATGGCTACTGTATTAATTACTTTCCTATTGCTGTGATGAACCACTATAACCAACCAAGGAAAGTTAAAAATAAAGCATTTAATTGGGGTCTTGCTTATAGTTTCAGATACTGAGTCCATGATTATCATGGCAGCACGCAGGAATAGAGACAAGAGAATTGGGAATGGCATGGGCTTTTGAAACCTGATACTTCTCTCCTCAGTGATATACCTACTTCAACAAGGCCACACCTCCTAATCCTTCCCAAACAATTCTACCAACTGTGGACCAAGCATTCAAATATATGAACCTAAAGACATGTGCCTCCACTGCCCTGCTCTTGTACCACATTATTATTCAAGCCACCAAAGATTTGTAGATCATATTTTCAAGAATAAACCATTGAAGGATAGGGATCAAGTCTTATTTTACTGTTATTTCTCTTCCGTGTCCATCAGAATCTGTTTGTAGTGAGCTTTCTACTTTCTTTTTTTATTTTTATTTTTATTTTTATTTTTATTTTTATTTTTATTTTTTTTGGTTTTTCGAGACAAGGTTTCTCTGCGTAGCCCTGGCTGTCCTGGAACTCACTCTGTAGACCAGGCTGGCCTCGAACTCAGAAATCCGCCTGCCTCTGCCTCCCTAGTGTTGGGAACTAAGGCGTGCTCCACCACTGCCGCCCTGTTTAGCTTTCTACTGTCTAAGTACTTGTTTTATGCCAGCTAACACAATATTACATCATACAGTAAAAGTTCCATTCATTAATGGATCTTTCATTGTGTAGATGAGAGGTCTGACTTCCCTGACCCATCTAAAGATTATAAAACTAGTTAATACAGAACCTTAGCTTGAATATATTTTATGTGATTCAAGATGCCAATGCTTAGTTTAAGAAATCATTTCAGGACTGGAGAAATGGCTCAACAGTTAACAGCTCTGGCTGCCCTTTCCAAGGACCTTGATTCAATTCCTAGTACCTACATGATGTCTCACAAATATATATTATAAATCCAGGGGATCCAGTACCCTCTTCTGACCTTTATAGATACCACATATGCATGTGGTACACAGACATATATGCAGATAAAACACTCATTCACACAAAAAATAAAGAAATTAATTTCATTTAGTAAGAATGTATTGAACAATAACTCTTGGCATAGTATAATAGAATTGAACATGTCTTTAGCACTCCATACTTTAAGAATATATTCATATATTTCATATGCTTGAAGAAAGCACTGAATAAAGCCAAATTTTATTTTATTGAGCTTTTTTGGTTAGTTGGTTGACTTATTTGGGTGCTGTATCTGCTACCGAGCAGCACCCTCAGATGTAAAGAAAGCTAGTATTAAAGAGCATTGGGCCATAGGATTAATGGCATTAATCAATGGAAAATTATAGTACAAATTTTATATGCTCATTAAAGCTTTTCTGGAACTGGATAATTTTTGAAAGTAAAAATAATTATTATATGCCTCTCAATGTCTGTTACAAAGCTTCCAAATTCTGTCTCTCTTTTTCTCCTTTTTATTTCTTGATCCTGATGGTCAACCCTAGATCCTTAAAAGCTCTTTACCACTGTTCTAGTAACCCTGACCACTAGATTATTATTTCTTTTACAAACCAGAATCAAAACTTAAAACTCAATGGTCTCAACTTGACAATGTTTATAGCCTTTGCATCCACAGATGATAAGATTAAAATCATGAGGCACCATGTGTGGCTCCAAAACTCTATATTTTAATAGTAAGGTATAATATGTGTTTAAAAATAGGTATTTTAAGTGTATTTTATAAAATACCTCATACAGTTACATAGCTAAATCAATATTTGCAATTAGTTCTTTTTGGCTTATTATTTTATGATTTTGCAAATAGGGTCTCTTGTAGCCAGGGTTTCCTCAAACTTACTATGTAGCTAAGGATGTCTTTGAACTGATTCTCCTGACTCTACATCCCAAAGATTACAGCTCTGAGCTGCTATACAGGTAATGATTAAGTGTTCTTAATTATTTTGGGCGCATGACAAAGCATCTTAGTGGTTCTCTGTACTCTGCAAAACATAGAGCCTAGAACTGGAGTCAGACCACCTGCTCTTGAACCCTAGCTCTACCACTGACAGTCTGTGTAATCTTAGACAATTTATTTAAATTTTCTGAGCCTCACTGTTAGCATTTGTCAAAAGCATGATAATAATATGCTTACATCACAGAGTTGTGTATAGTGCTAAGAACAAAGCCTTTAGCAAATTGCATATACTCGATAGGTGTTGTTATAACCTTGATTTGTTTGTCATGTTTAGAAACTTCAAAAAAAAAAATCTAGAGTCCCTTTGACTTTCCTCATTCAGTGTAATATGTATAGTTCTCCCTTTAAATATTCGAATTTTAGGAGTTATTGAGACTTTGCCAACCTGAAGCTTTTGATATGTAGATGTTTGGCTTCAGAATGATTGGGCAAATACAATACCTTAATCAGTTACCCTAGCTCTTCTAGCTCAGAAAGCTCTGTGCTATATTCTGAAAAATTTGACATTTCCTATTCTCTAACTTTCTTGCCGAGAATATGACTTTTTATTTGTATGCTGCGTTATAGAGTAATCTTTTAGAAGACATTATAAGGGACATTAGGATCCATGTAAGTTAGTAGAATTCACCAGTGTTTTAGGTGTGAAAAATAACTAAACGTAAGGAATCAAGTTAATATCATATATTCATGGTTAAGTTTAAATATATACAGGTTGTAATACCTAAGATACTCCTTAATCCTCTGCTAGTGCCTGAAATAGTTTCCATCATACATTATATGATTCATAGTAATGTGGCAAGTAATGCTAAAATGTCTTAGAGTCAGTGAAATACATTAGACAATAATTTGAGAAAATAATTGTTTAAAGTGAATTGAAATAGCCATGTTCTTTTTGAGGCTTCATATTGAAATAACATTGTATGTAAAACTAAAAACTGCAAAATAAATTTAAGCCTAGTTCAATTTTATTGTGTAAGTCATGTTTTCATATATATATAGTAATAAAGTAACTGATAACCATTTTCTCCATAGAACTACTTTCTGCTATCTTCTTCTATGGATAAAACAGTCAGGTTATGCCACATTTCTAGAAGAAAATGCTTTTGTGGTTTCCACAAATAGATTTTGTCACTGCCATCGCTTTCCATCCAAGAGTAAGTAACCAGTTATACACTCTTTGTCATGGTAAAAGGGAGATGAAGGAACTTGATTTCTGTGAAGAACAGTTGGAACTACAGGATAAAAAAAGAACATTAGTAGTCATATAATTAAGAACAACTTAAATTCGTATTCTATTTTGCTTTAAAAATGGGAAAAGGAACTGGATGTTGTAGCATAAGCATTTATTCTCTGCGCTCAGAAGGCTAAGGCATGTGGCTCTCCGAGTTTGAAGCCAGCCTAGTCAGTATAGGAAGTTTAAAAGAGCCAGGGCTACCTTCAGAAACCCTGTTTCAAAGTATAGGAAAAGGAGCTGAGAGTGTTGCTTAGGAGAATAATTGCTTAACAAAAAGGAAGCTCTGGGTTCAATTGTAAGCACTACAAAAACTGGTTTTGGTGATGTATGGCTGTGTTCACAGTTCTAGAAGGTAGTGAAGGAAGGATCAGAAGATTAAGGTCACTCTCAACAACAAAATGAGTTTGAGTACAAGATATAGAGGATCCTATCAATCAACCATTCAGTGATTAGACAAGAAATGTTCTCATAATTTACACTACATGTGAGGGATTATGTTGTAAATATAGTAGTAAAAAGTTATCCCAAATCCTTAATAACACATGAAATATAAATAAACCATACTACTGAAGATGAGAGATATTGGAGAGATAAAAATAGCCGCTAAATAGGGTACTGCATGCCTATTTTCCCAGCTCTCTTGAAACTAAGTCAGAAAGCTCACTAGTATGAGGCTAGGCTGGACTGCAACATAAGACATGATCTCTAAAAGGAAGTGGTAGGTGTAAGATAGTAAAGGTACGTACATAGGTGAGAACTGGGGAAAGGTTGAGGAAGCAGACAAAGTCCAAAAGATTGAAATGAGTAACATTTCATTATGATATCCCAAGTTAATCATACTTTGTTAATATTATTTTGTGCATACATTGTATGTATGCATATGTAAATGTATTTGTCATGTGTTTTCTTGTGTTTACTTGAAGCTAAAATCAACATTGGGTTATCTTCCTCTCTCATACTCTAGCTTATTCTTAATAACCAATGAAAGTTTTACAATTCTATGTATATGGGAATTTTGCATGTATATCTGTGTACCACGTGTGTGCCTGATGACTTCCAAAGCCAGAGAGGATGTTGGGTCGTTTGGATCTGGAGTTATAGATGCTAGTCAGCCACCACGTGCATGCTGGAAATTAAAACTGTGTCCTCTGATAGAGCTTCCAGTGGTCTAACTGCTGAGCCACATCTCTAAGCCTTCTACCTTATTTTTTGTGAGAGAGTCTCGCTCACTGAATCTGGACCTCACTCGTCTGGTTAGACTTGCTGGCCAGAAAGCTCTCCAGAATCCCTTGTTTAGTCCACTGGCCCAGCATTGGGTTACACATTTGTGCTGCCACACCCAGCATTTATGTGGGTGCTGGAGATCAGAACTCAGGTCCTCCTGCTTTGGTAGCAAGCATTTTACCCAAACAAGCCATCTCCCCAGCTTCTTATTAATCTTAATCTTATTGTTTTCTTTGAGATCAGATCTCACTCTATTGCTCTGGCTCACATCAAAATCTTGGCCTCAGGTGATCCTCCTGCCTCAGCCTTTTGAATAGTTGAGGCAGCATACATGCCTTGCTGATCCTGGCTCACATTGTTATCCTTTTTATTCATTCTTCAGTCCTGTAACATCTGCCCTTGGAAACCAAGCACTTCACTGGGTTTGATAGTACTTGCCTGGAATTCCAGTAATCAGTAAGTTGAGGCAGCATAATTATGAATATGAGGCCTGATTGGACTACATTGTAAATTTCAGGGTAATGTGGAGTATATAATAAAGTTTGGTCTTGAAGCAAATAAAACAAGCAGCAATTCATTTTATTTCATCAAAAAGTGAAAATACATGAAATTATAGATGTCTTATGCCTTTATGGTATAGAGCCATAAATGTTTAAATCTCAATTAATTTTGTTTTTCTGCAAATGGGAGCACAAGGAAACATGTTCATTGATGCCACCGTTACTGCCAGAATAAATAAATGGAGGACTTGACCTTTCTCTCTCATAGTCTGATGAGTGACTACCTTTCCAGTCAGGTTGTCTATCCTTATGTGTTTAATACCCATTATCTTTTTTAGTAAAACATTCAGTCATTTATGCATTTCTTTTTTCTTCCCTCAAATTAGGAGAAATGACTAACTTTTCTCCTCAGTATAGTGGCTGTCCCTTGACAAACCTATATAACATAGGCAGTAGTAATTCTAAGCCCTTAAAAGACTTAAGACTTAATGATTAAAAATATATAATCTGTGTTCATAACTTATTAGTTTTGACCATCAACTAGTAGAATGTTCTTTATAAATAGGGTGCTCATCCTTTCCCTTAAAGATAAAGAAGGATGGAATTTATCCATACATAGCACTAACTGAGGGAAATCTCTCTACCCACTGAAGTATCAGGAGAGAAAGGAAACACAAGCTTATAATAGTCTTCTATACAGTATACTATTATTGAGGTCTCTGTTCAATCAATTATTTTTTATAATTTTCTTTGAAAACCTAAAACTATAATTCAAAAACCTCCACTAGCATGGGGAGGTTTTAACAGGAACTGGGGAAGAACAGAACCATGTCAATATTTTCTTAGATAATGCAATTCTACTGTAATGTTACCTGGAAATAAAGTAACGAAGTTGTAAACAAACTAAAAGTTAATGAATTACTTAAATAGATAGGTAGATTGGAGACACAAGCTGATATTTAAATAAAATTTAAAATCTGAAGTCCAAGATGAAATATTTTTTACATGTTTAGATTTTCTGGCTGTTGCTAAGTATAGTGTATAAACTATAGACTCAAAAATACCCAGTACATTTAGATTATCCATGAGAGGCTTCAGCAGTGATAAGGATAAGTGTCTTCTGGGCAGTGGTGGTGCACACCTTTAATCCCAGCACTTGGGAAGCAGAGACAGAGGCAGGTGGATTTCTGAGTTCAAGGCCAGCCTGGTCTACAGAGTGAGTTCCAGGACAGCCAGAAACCCTGTCTCAAAAAACAAAAACAAAACAAATTCTCTCCAATTGACCAAGAGGCATAGAAAAACTGGAGATCACTTAACATTGC